>JAINUG010000043.1:3775000-3882500 GCA_029706075.1 Aldrovandia affinis | reverse complement strand
CCCCCTCCCGAATGGATTGATTAACCTGTGGAGTCCTGCTATCTGAGTGTGCAGCTCACAGGCCCCACATCTCATCCCTAAGCATGGCCTGCTTTTGGAAACCAAAGTGCACTTTTAATAATTTATCAGATGAGCATCGCACAACACGCAACAACAAAAAAAGATAGGGGAAAAAAGCTATAAAAGCTTCATTAGGCGTGCTCTTTCTGCCTCAAACAGAGACAGAAGACAAGAGACACACCAATTACTGCCTCCCTCAGCTCCTGCTGGGGGCAAAGGGCCTCCTCTCCCTCCTCATATTTACTCCTAGCAGGGGAAAGACGCCCTTCACGTCAGATTGATCCTCCACGCCGAAAAGAACAGCATGGAGCACAGCATCGCACATCCTTTACGGCTGGAGCTAGGATACCTGCCTGCTCTTCTCCAAAGTGCGCGTGTACTCCAAAAGCAATGTTTTACTGGGGAAGCGTTGTCATAAGGGGGCTTGGAGATCAAGTCAAGGGCCTCTCCCGGCAGTGCAGATAACTGTAACTACAACTCTCACAACAACTGTAAATCGTCGCTTTGCATCTACACCAAAACATTTTTTTTATCGTTAACGTTCGCATGCCAATCAGCAAGCACTCATGCCCCCCATGTCTGATGAGAACTGCGTTACTAACCGTTAACTGTGAAAGAAAGCAAACGAAAGAGAAAGTATGATTGCCGAAGACTTGCTACTTCTCTTTCTGACCCACCAAAGAAAGGCCGGAAGAAGGGTGTGTGTCTGCCAACTTAAAAATATTTTATCATTGGAGAAAGGTTCCAAAAAACTGCATTTGTGAGCGCTGCCATTCAGAACTATTTTATTTTTTTAATCTATATAGTTATGGTTATTGTTATCTGTTCTGGTGGGAGTGGCACTTAACAGGGGCAATGCCCTGAATTGACCCAAATTCCTTCAAGAGACATCAAGCAGTGGAAATGAATGATATTTATTATGTAAGCCATGTCAGTTACACTGGATAACGGTTTCAGCTAGGCTTAAGGTTTAATTATCAGCAATATCATCATTTTTTCAATACTATTTTTACAAAATATGTCTAATTTCTTCACATTTATCTCTTTAACTCTTTTTGATGAGCTTATGAAAAAAGATGATTTAATAGTGCTATGCTTCATCATTGCAACCATTAAATATGTTCACAAACTTAATTCATGAAGGCTTGGTTCAGTCTCCGCTATATGGTCTCAAGAGCTATTTGTACCTGTCCTGCAAATATCCAGGAGCTAAAAAACCTTTATGAATGAATGTTTGGATTTTGACAAGCTCACCTATGAATTAGTACCAGTACAAAGATATCTAGCTACCTTACTTTTGCTGTGATTAGGGCTATGCAAAATTCCTCGGCTCTCTCATTAACCTACAGTTCCGTCCTCCGACACCAAGAGAGCGATGAACAATTTGAAATGATCATTCAATTATCACCAAGGAGGTGCGTGTGGCAGTGCAGTAGGCTATTCAGTAGTGACAGTGGGCTTTAGGTCCAGTGCCAATCTTCAATTGGAACTGGGTGTTATGGTCAGATGAGACCAAAATTTTACTTTATGGCCATACACGCCACCGGTGGGGTTTTGTATCAGAAGAAATATGCTTATGTTGAAAAGGCCCTATACCTACTGTGAAATAGGGTGGTGGGTCTTTGATGTTATGGGGTTTTTTCCACATCTACTGGTCCTGAGGCTCTTGTTAAGGTCAATGGAATCATGAACTCCATCAAGTTCCAAGACATTTTGGCCAAGAACCTGGTTCCCCCCTGGCAGCAAGCTGAAAGCTGCAAATGGATCTTTCAGCATGACAATGATCCCAAGCATACCTTAAAATCAACCAAATATTGGTTAACTTGTCACGGTTGTTCCCCAGATTCACCACCAGATGGCGGTGTGCGCCTTCTTCCTTGAAACGCGCTCAGCTGGCTTGAATGACCAATTATCTCTTCCCTATAAATACTCGCACCTAACTTCGTTCGGGGCGAAATCGTAAGCCATCTTTACGATTTTTAGCCGGTAAGGTAAGAATGTCTTTTCAAGACGTTCACAAAGACTACACAAAGACCTTTCTTTAGAAACGACTATCTCCATTTCAATCCCTTTTAAAAACGCAAGAACTTAGTTAGTTGTACCTTTTAAGGAAACTTTCTCTCTAAATGGGGGTTTTCGGTTGGTTTCCGTCGTCAGTCTGTTCGACTGTTTCGGTTGCTAACTCGTTCTTTTGGCTCTGCTAGCCGTTTACGTTTTTGGGGAGTACTCTGGTCCTAACGAAAGAACTTATTTTAGTTTCCTGCTTTAAGAAACCTTGTTCGCTAAAATGCGCTTTTCTTTTGGTTTCGTGTTATCCAGCCGAGTCGACTGGATCGTGGGTTACTACTGGTTCTTTTGGCTAACTGCCTTTCTCGTTTTGGACATAAAGAGTTTTGGGTTAAGGTCGGTTCATTAACCATTTAAATTGTACCCGCATTTGAAACTTCGCTCGTGTGTAGTAGCGATTGGTTAAGTCTCTTTTGTTGGGTCGCTGAGACTGTTTTCGGGTGACAAACTTGTTCTGTCGGCTCTCTTAGCCTTTCACGTTTTCGGACGCACAGAACTGTTGGTTATGTCAGGTCATTATAAATTATTTCCTTGTCACTTACAAATAGAAACCTTGTTCGCTATTAAGCGCTTTTTGTTTGGTTTCATTTTGTTCAGCCAGTTCGTCTGTTTTGGGTTTCCATATTGTTCTGGCGGCTCTTCTAGCCCCCCCTGCGTTTTCATACGCTCAGAACTTATGGGTCAAGTCTTAACATTCGGTTCGACTGTTTTCGGGTGACAAACGTGTTCTGTCGGCTCTCATAGCCTTTCACGCCGGGATGCACAGAACTGTTGGTTATGTCTGGTCATTATAAATTATTCTTTTGTCATCTACAAATGATTCCTTGTTCGCTATAATGCGCTTTTATTCTGGGTTTCATTTTGTTCAGCAGATCTCCTGGTATAGGTTTTACTCTGTGGTTCTGTCGGTCCCCTTAACCGTTTCGAGTTTTTGCGGACGTCAGATGTGGGTCTTGTTGTGCCCTGCTGTCTGCCGATCCCCCCTAACTGTCTCTTAGGCTCCTGCGTTTTCATACGCTCAGACCTTTTCGCCACCATTTAATTGTACCCACTTATGGAACTTCTCTCGTGTGTAAATTGTACCCTCCTGGTCGCTGAGGCTGTTTTCGGGTTTCAATATTGTTTTGGCGGCTTTACAGTTTTTGCGGATGCCAGATGTGGGTCAACTTGTGGGCCCTGCTGTCTGACGAGGATGTCGGATGTGGGTCCAGTCGTCCTGCTGTTCTGCCGGTCCCCCTAACCGTTTCGAGTTTTGGACGTTCAGAACTAGTGGGTCAGGTTTTACCATGTTATCTTGTGGGCTCTCCTAGCTCTTCCGCGTTCCGGACGCTCAGAATTTTTGGTTATGTCCAGTCATAATAAATTATTTACTTGTGTCTTACTAAAAGAGACCTTTGCTCGCTATTAAGCATTTTCATTTGGTTTTCGTGGGTTCAGTCGTTTAGACTGGTTTCAGGTGATAACCTGGTTTTGTGGGCTCCCTAGCCTTTCACATTTTGGGATGTTCGAATTATTGGTTCGGGTATTTACATAATACTTATTTAAATTGTACCCTTATTAGAAACCTTGCTCATTTGTTATGGGCTTTTTTGTTGGGTTTCGTTTGTTCAGTCACTTCGACTGTTTCGGGTTGCAATGTGGTTCTGTGGCTCTCCTGGCTTTCGCGTTTTGGACGCTCGGAACTTTTAGGTATTATGCAAACTGTTTAACATGTTATTGTACCCACTATAAAAAACCCTGCTCGCTATTAAGCGCTTTTCGTTCGGGTTCTGGTTGTTCAGCCAGTTGGGCTGTTTCTGGGTTTCAATCATGTTCTCTCGGCTCTCCTAGCCTTTATTGTTTTGGGATACTCGTGTCGTTATTTTACGAACTTATTTAGTTGTAACTTTTATAAAGAACCTTGCCCGCTAGTCGGTGCTTTGATTCAGGTTGCTTTTGTTCAGTTCGGTTGGACTGGTTCTGGTTACAATCTGGTTCGTTTGGCTATCATAGCCTTTACGTTTTCTGACACTTGGAGTTACCACCCGGTGGGTGTGATTTTGCGTTCATCCCTAATTATTATCTTCCCTATTTCTCTGTTTTGCAGAGCTAGTGGTTAGACTGGTTCAGTCTAACTTTTTGATCCCCTAGGGTTCTGCGAGTGGCGCCTATCACCACCAACCCTAACATAACTGACCACAAAATGACTGTTTTTGCAATAGCCCATCTCAGTCTCCAGACTGGAAGCCGATCTAAAAAATGGTGGTTTGAATTGAAAAGGAAAGCACAGATTGAAGGATTATGGGTGCTAATAAGTGTGACATAGCTTTTTTGAGAGAAAAAAATTACTTGTTAAAGAAAATATTTTTCTCTCAACAATTGTATTAGTATCATTTGACCATTTTTGAGCACACAATATAGCTCATAACTGCTTATTTTATACATTTTTTCATCTTTATCAAGGGTCTCAATAATTTACTGACTCCTGGTGTGTTGTGCCCCCACGTTTTCCTTCTCTTCTCATCATTGATGTGGAACCTATTGACACTGATCCCATGTTCCTTACTGCCACATTACAGCAGCAAGCCACCACTCATCTACACACCGTTTTAATAGCATTTTTCACAACTCCTCGCTCTATCTTGTATCGGCTTTTATGGTGGATTTGTCATATTTCACGAAGATAGCGATTCATAAGGAAATATGTATTTTTTGATTGACTGATATGGTATATTCCACCATATATTTTGGTGTAATAGTAAGCCTGTGACCATACAGACAAATGAATCAGGGAATGGACGTTTCAACAAGGAAACATTTGACAAAACAACCTCATGGATGAGAATAATATCACAGGGTCCGTTTTCACTATCGCTTGCAGATACCGCACAACCCTAACTAATAACCCAGGCACACAAAGAGTTAACTCCACACAAGTCTACCTCTTATCAGCACTCAGAGATAAAGGAGCGAGGAAAGGAGAGAAGGAGAGAGAGAGGAAGAGAGAGAGAAAACGAGAGAAAATGTCATTCAGTGAAGGAGCCAAGCGAGGCTGCTTAAACGATAGATTCTTATGCAAATGCATGCTAATTTATGCACGCGAGTCAGCGGCGGTGCCGGAGGCTGCTTTGATTGGCAGTTGCGTCTCTGCGCGCGCTGCGGAGGGACCCGACAGGCTCGGGGTGTTTCTGTGAAGCTGAGCATCGCCATTGCTCCATTCGCAATATGCTCTCGAGCTTGCGTGCAATGCCGCCAAAACGCCAATGCGAGACGTCTTCACAACCCTGTACGCACTTAATGATCTTCCAATTCACCAACGAAAGTCTGCCCAAGTACTTCTTCCACCCCTCTCCAACAAAAAAACGAATATAAAAAAACATCAACGGGCCACTTTCGTTCTCCCTGTGTAAATCTCTCAGGCTGCTTCTCCATCTGCTGCGGACATTTGCTCAAATTTGTACATTTTCCCGGAGGTTTCCGAGCTTTTTTTGCATAAATGTAGAGCTCCCCGAGGCATTGCATGTAGGCTACACGCTGCCCAAGCCAATAGTTAAACCTAAAACAAGAAAAAAGGCTCTCAAAATATTTTGGCTTCCTTTGCATAGAAGCGTAAGTTCCTCTCAGGTCTCAATCTCCCCCATGTGTTTAAGGTCTGCAGTTTTGCCCCAGGTTTATCACAGACCGTGCTGTGAGCACGTGGGGAAATGCCTTTCCTGGCGGCCTTTGTACCCAATTTGTTTAATGGCGACTGGAACAAAAATATCCAAACCCCCTTTTTGTCGGTCACACCTGGGTACTGACAAGCTCCTCGTTTCGACTGAAAACACATGTTTATTTAAAATCACACCCCCTCCCCCTCCTCCTCACTGTTGAAGAGAACAGTATTCCCATTTGGGCTAACATGTTCCACATTTTCAAAGCCATCAATCGACTGTCCCACCCTGAAGCAGATCGTACTCACTGGGGGGGTGGATGCCACAGCCCCCTTCCTCTATGCAAGAGAACGACATCACCCAAACCACCCAACAACCACCAGCGCTTTTGGAACACCATGTATATTTCATCCTTTGCATCATCGGAGGCGTAATGAATAATACATCTATTATGACATTATTACAAGAGATTTGTTACACTTGAAACAGAATGCAATATGGAGTGCCATCTCCAGACAGCATTTACACAGCGCGGTCGCTAAGCCACGCAGCGTTACGGGGGCTGGGGGGAGACGAGCATGGCAGGGCTCCTTTGTACCGCCTGGCGGTCCGCCAGCCTCCCGTAACACTCACTTAACGCAACGGCGCACCGAACACCAAACGCCAGGCCTTTCCCAGTTAAACAACCGAGGTGCCTTTTAATTAGAAGAGGAGGCAAAGCCACGGTGGTAATGAGGTTTACGGTGTACAGGGGGGAATCAAACCGAACGGAAATTATGGATGTCTCCGAACCCAGTTATTATTACAAAACATCATTTTTTCATAGGGTGCGACCGACACCAGAGCTTTGCCATCCACAGGTGTCACATGCGCACCATGAGCACAAGTGTAAAGGAGCGTTCGAAATCCAACGCGTGCTCTCGCCCAGTTTCCACTCGAAATCAGGCCCAAAACCGAAAAAAGAGAATTGCAACATTTTCAGCGAGAGTTTCGAAGCTGATGGGTGCCCCGTCCGATGCGCCCTTCCCTGGGTCGTTTTGACGGCGGGTGTCCGAGGTGAAGGGGGCGGAGCTGTATAGCCGCCACCTGAGTGGCCATCGCCCCGAAGCCGCTTGCCCCGTCATTTCACTTCCTGCCAGGCCACGAGATCGTCTGATTTGATTACAGCCACGGGACGTGCAGAACGAGGAGAAACGCGCACGTCTCCGAAGAGCTGCTGCATCTGCACGCCACGCGCGCCCGTGAGCTTCAAGGCTGTTTGAGCACGTTTGGGAAAACAGCCAGACGGGTAAACGGTTTTAAAAATGAATATATGGATAAATAAACAGCATTGTTAAAGCCTTGCTTTATTTATCTGCGACTAGCTGGACAGCCATTAGGGTTTAAAAATCCATGAGCCCTGAACAAACTAGATGTTCAACTTCAGCACGGCAGAATAGATTCTCAATTCTTTACTCGACTTGTTTTTTAAATGACTAATAACAATGAGTGTGAACAGACAGACGATATTTGAACACTAACAGTCAGCTAGAATGAACGAATGAGGACAGACGGAAATAAAGCTGGTTTTCCTCTACACATCTATAGGAAAGCAGCCACCATAGCGAAAATCTTCCAAACGAATCACTAACATCCCGAACTACCACCATTACTATGATCCACAACTAATCCCTAATCACCAAGCATTAGGGCAGGGGTTCTGCAACATTATGAGCCCACAACCTGCTTAATGAGCCAAAACGTGTTATTTGACCCCGCCCCTTATTGAAATGTACCTAAGATACTTTCACATATGGAATTCATTTTTTAAAACTGTCAACACAACACACACTGTAACTAGTGCATCATGGCATTGTTTCATTTCACTGCTGTGAATGTCAATTTAAAGTGTATTGGTGAGTTGCAGTACGGACACTCTTATCCAGAGCGACTTACACAGTTCACATACAATCCACTTATACGGCTGGATATTTACTGAAGCAATTCAGATCAAGTATTGGTGAGTGCTCAAGGGCACAAGGGCAGTGCCCCCACCTGGGAATCGAACCTGCAACATTTGATTTACAAGCCCAGTTCCCTAACCATTAAACCAGTGATTCTCAAACTGTAGGGAGAACAAACTTTCTCTAGTGGTACGCGAGAGGTATCTGATTTTATGTTTAAAAAAATATTAAAATTTAAATATTAAAAATATAGCCTAATTAAAATACAATTAAATTAGAATCAAAATACTTGAATTAAAACCCTATCACTAAAATTAGAAATTAAAAACATTTTAATAATGTTCATTTTTGCCTTTCATGTAATATTTTGATTGACAGCAGGCTACGTAGCCACGTTCATGACCAGCGGTGCTCCTAGCGCGTGGTACCTCCACACACTTGACTTTCATCCTGTCAGTTCAGTTCAAACTTTAGCTAGATAGCTAGCACAGTGAAACTGAAAATGAATGGTTAAAAAAATGCCCTTACATCGTGGCTCAAAACAGGGACCATATGGAAGAGAAATGAGGGTTGAGAGGACAGCAGCATTTCAGACAGCCCTGTTGAAACTGATGAAGTGGATAAAGTTATCAGTGAACCAAACACAAGTAGCAGCGTGAGTGAAGTTAGCATAGCAGCTAACATTAGCAGCAAACGGCGCAACGTTACAAGAAAATATGACCCGAATTATCTCCGTTTTGGATTCACTTGGATTCTCATTGATTATGTAGCCTAAGTAGCCCTTCAGCCTGTCGATGTACACCAACAGATATTACCTTTTAACATTATTTATTTTACGGGGGTATTTGGCCTAAATATCGGTCATATTTTTTATTTGACTTTATCCATCCATCCATCCATTGTCTAAGCCGCTTATTCCTGGTCAGGGTCGCGGGGGCTGGAGCCTATCCCAGCATGCGTTCCGGGCAAGAGGCAGGAATACACCCTGGACAGGTCGCCAATCCATCACAGGGCACACACACCATTCACTCACACACTCATACCTACGGGCAATTTAGACTCTCCAATTAGGCTAACGTGCATGTCTTTGGACTGTGGGAAGAAACCGGAGTACCCGGAGGAAACCCACGCGGACACGGGAGAACATGCAAACTCCGCACAGAAAGGCCCCGGCCTGGATTCGAACCCGAGACCTTCTTGCTGTGAGGCCACAGCGCTATCCACTGCACCACCGTGCCGCTATTTGACTTTAATACTGTTTATTTTACGAATGTGTAGGTGTTTTTCATATTGTTTATTTTGCGGGGTTGTATTTAAATGTCGGTCATTGATGGTGGTACGCAGAGACCCTAGTATTTTCTGAAGTGGTACGTGGTGTAAATAGTTTGAGAGCTGCATTAGACTACACTGCCACCTTGTTTTTGGGTCACTTGTGTCTAGTGGTCCACCTCCACCCCTCCCATGACCCATACAGGCGATTGGAACCACTGTACTAGGGCCGCATTGGCACGACAAAGTCCTTTGGTGAATCCACTAAGAGCCTACGCAAAGACAACACAATTCACACACCAGTAGACAGTGAAGCAGATTTCTTGCTCCAATTTTTACAATCCGGGGTGAATAAGCACAAACTTTCGCCACTCTACTCACACAACAAACGACAGATGCAATGGCCGTAGGAAAGACAAAGTGGAGCCATCACTTTTCACGTTTTCCGTAGCTGGGATTGTTGTTGTAAATGTAAGTACAATTACATTTGCATTGTAATTATTGTAAAATTATATCATTTAAAATGTGAGGCAAAGCATCTGCTCGTGTTTGTGTTTGAGCGTCTAAGATCTGACTCAACGTTTTTGACAGAGCACAGTGAGAACGCTGCCTGTACCCTTTTCTTCTGTAGTGTTTACTTCACACTTTTTACCATACTGTTCTGTAATTGGCTCAGCATGGATCTTTGCTGACAACTAATGGCTGAAGGTCATGTGCAAGGTGACATAGCAATATCATGTCAATGGCAGAAAGGCATTTCTTAAAAAAAGAAAAGAAATGTAGGTTGACCCTGAACACCCTGAACCAATACCCAGATACGCCGGTGCTTTAATGCCGTCCGTCAGGCGTGTTCCTGCGGCGCGGGCAGTCTGCCATATCCGCCAGAGACGCGGCCGGCGCCACGTGTGCCAAAGCAGGCCGTGTCCGAGACAGAGAGGAGAGAAACTGCTCCTCTTACTCCGGTCTCCTCGGCAACCGTGTCGCCCGGCGACCACAGCAGTGGGCCAGGCGACCGTACGGCTATCTGCCACTTTTGGATATGTTGATATACGGGCAACTGCCAAAATAAAGGAAACACTGGAGCAAAAGAGGGACCTTCAGGTGCAGTACCGAAAGTGTCTAACAGGGAGGGCACCACGGGCAGTCCCCCCCAATGTGTTGCCATTATAATGACAGTTTCCTGTATTAAGGACTCAGAATGACCGTCTCCTGGCCGTCCGTCAGTGCAGTCTACATGCAATGCGCAGCACGCACCACTCCCCCTTCCTGAATACGCTTTCCCCGAACCACCACGAGGGCATCATCACATACGGCATGTTTCCAACTCTTTTATCAGGTTTATTTTTGTCTGCTGGTAAAAAGCTTCTCACTTTGTGCAATTCCAGTCAGAACACCGAGAGGTATTTGTCTTGCCAGCTCAGAGAGAGAGAGAGAGAGAGAACTCCAGCCTCGATGGGAAATTATTTAGAAAATAAAACACATAAAATCATTTTTTGGTGCAAAGCCTCCAGCGGCAGAGGGACAGGCTGGTGGTTGGATTGAATGGCTGTATGGGGCTTGTTTTTCTCATTCAGTTACCAGACAGCTTGACTTCTCTCATGGAGAAGATCACTTTTTCTTACTGCTGTGTCAATGAGGATGAATCAAGCAAGAGTACAACTGCAGGAGAAATTGATTTTGTTGGACATGCAGTTTCTCTCCTCGGAAAATAATTCACAAAGTCATTTCAAAGCCTGGAAGTCACCGGAGATGGGCATCAATCAACGCTAGCACAATGCCGTTGGGTTCAGTGGTCATTTTGGCTTTCAGGGGGAGACTCGGCCAAGAACCAATGGTTCCAGAAATGATAATAAATTAGGTTCGATGTAAACAGAGGCAGTGTGTGCCTTTAACAAATTAATCTCTGTGAAAATAAAGAGCACTGTGATCCTCTGGGAGAGGTGGGCGCCTGCTGACTTTTGAAACCGTAATCCCATCAGACAAGAGAACACTGCTTCAAGGGGGAAGGGGGTGGGGGGATCAGCCCTGAGTTTCACTACAGCCTAAACCAGACCCCAGGTCAGGCAGACCTCTGTCAGCCTGACGACAATTTTCTGGAGCATGACATCCTCTTGTGAGTGTTACTCATCTCATCCTTTTAAAATCTTTTTAATCTCCTCTAACTGGCCCATTTCTGCCAACAGCAACTGCACTGTAACAGGTCTTTCACTCCTACTGCTGGCTAGAGCAGCTGTGATGTAGATCTCTCTCTCTCAATGCTAGTTGTGTTGTGCTGTAGGTCTCTCCCCCTCATTGGTGGTTGTGAATCTGTGCGGTAGGTCTCTCTCCCTCAATGCTAATTATGTTGTGCTGTAGGTCTCTCTCGCTCATTGCTGGTTATGGAAGCTGTGCTGTAGGTCTCTCCCTCAATGCTGGTTGTGGAAGCTGTGCAGTAGGTCTCTCTCCCTCATTGCTGGTTTTGTTGTGATGTAGGTCCCTCTCTCCCTCGTATGGACAGTTGTGGCAGCTCTACTGTAGGTCTCTCTCTCTCATTGCTGGTTGTGTTGTGCTGTAGGTCTCTCTCTGTCAATGCTGGTTGTGTTGTGCTGTAGGTCTCTCTCCCTCATTGCTGGTTGTGGAAGCTGTGCTGTAGGTCTCTCTCTCTCAATTCTAGTTGTGCTGTGCTGTAGGTCTCTCTCCCTCAATGCCGGTTGTGCTATGCTGTAGGTCTCTCCCTCGTACTGATAGCTGTGGCAGCTCTACTGTAGGTCTGTACCCCTCACAGTGCCGCAGTGTCGTGGCGCGTTAGGCTCTCTCCAGTGTGATGCATAAATGCATTAATGCTGCAGTTTTCCTCTCAGGTGAATGATCTTTCATGCAGGACAGGGTCAGAGTTTCCTGGTAACAAAGAGGAGGAGCACAATTCCAGAGCAGACAATAAATCACGCCATAGTGCCAGCGCTGTGGAAGGCTTGAGTCCTGGGCCCCGTACGTATTCTGGATTTTAAATGAGTGGAGCTGACCTTAGCGGTGCACACATGCACGTCTGAGAGGGCGGGCAGAAAGCCCTGTGAATAAAAACCCCTTGCAGCCATACAAAAATGAAGAACGCACATAAGATCTAAAGAATGAAATCCAATTTTCCACGGAATTACGCCCCTTGGTCTCAAAGTAAAATTGGACATTTAAATACTCAGGTCGATGAAGAAATTGACAGACCCTTCAATACACAGCACTGAATTATGTGTGTTGTAGCTAAAGAACCAAGAAGTGAGTCGCGGAAAACAGAAAAACACGACACTCAAAAAGAGAAAAGTTAGGGAAAGAGATAGAGGCAGAAACCTTGAACAGACAAAAAACGGCATCAACTGAGGAGTGAAGTACAGGCTTCAGTAAATACAGGACAGCACTCTGACACTCAACCCACAGCCCCTAACAAACTTACAGCTGTACCTCACTCAGTAAAGGTTAGTTATTTCAGGAACATATTCAAGCTTTTGTCCCTTAGCTCCTTACATGCAATGGCTATTCTAGTTTCAGAAGATTTTTTCCCATTTTCCCACAAATTTAGTGGCCAATTATACCCTCTATTTATTTAGAATCGCCCTTCCCCACAAACTCGCCGTCCGTCCTCTGGGTTAAGCTAATTCCCTGAGGCCAGTGATGATCTGCCTCGTCCGAGACGGAACTCGCCCACCTAATTTCTGGAGACACCCTTCACACTTCTTGGCGAGCTTGTGCCGGCTCACCTTACCCCCTCCCCCTGGGGTGGACAGCCAAACGCTGCCTCTTCGTACACAAAGCGAGGTGCTTTAGACTGCTATGCTATCCGAGGCCCCCCACATGCCATGGTTTTTAATGCCCAGGAAACTTTACCTGTGGGAAACGCATCCTCCCTAACAGAGCGGAATGGTTGTTTTTTTGCAATTCGAAGAGCAACGGCTACAGGACAGGGGAAAGGGGGCGTGGATGACGTGATCAGGACACTGGACCGACGGCCCTATCAGAGCGGTGCTTTACTCATCTGCTCCAGAGGGAAACGATCCACTGGATTATTCAGATTAACCAGTAAGCCTGTTAAATAAAGCTAAATGTATGAAGGCAGGCAAAGACCAGCGCTTTCCAGGGAAGCAGCTTGACCACAATTTTAAAGTTAAATGTCTCTGCATAATTGTGTTATTATTCCCCCCCCCACCCCACCGATAAGAGATGAGGCTCCTGCAGTCTCTAGTGGCTCTGTGTGGCTCAGTAGGTAGAGCGTGGCGCTGACAACGCTTAGGTTGCGGGTTCAATTCCCACTGGGACCACGTATACTGAAAAATGTATGCATTCATTACTGCAAGTCGCTTTGGAGAAGAGCATCTGCTAAATGATATATGTCAATGCAGAGCAATTTCTGGATCTCTCCTTCTGTAAACCTGCACACAGTACATTTCTCCCCCCGGCTGAAAAACAGAAAGCCTTTTGTTGTACAACGGAGCGGCCGAGGAGACTCGCGATGGCACGCAGTTCTCAAATGCGGCGAGCTGCTGTCTAACGAGAGCTCGCGCCGCTCCGCCTGCTTAGCCACAGGGAGCGGGCGTGCAGTCGCTCGACTTAATTAAGATTTTAATCCGGCGTGAGCGTGTCAGTGGAATATGCTGGAACAAAAGGCAAAACTGTTCAGAACATGGAAGGAAAGAAGAAATTTGGGGGTGGGGGTTGTATTTAGATATACACAGTACAACAGATGAGAATAGCCGCCCCCCTTTCCCAGAAGGCCAGTGTAGTTTGGCGCTGCGGTGGGGTTCAGGAGGAATTAACGGCAAGACATTGAGGGTTCAGCTTTGATCAATAGCGATATTAAATACAGAGCGAATCAGTGTTCAGGCTGGTGGCAGTACCTGGGTCCTATAACCTGTAGCCCTATGCAAGGTCAGAGCCTGGGCATTAGCGATCCACAAGAACACAATCGGTTATGTCGACCATGGCTCTTCGGGTGCCTCCTCTCAGCGATGCCCACCAGCTATAGTAACAGTTTTATTTTTGTGGGAGAGATTGATCACTACAAACTGCCCGTAGCACCTGCAGGGTGGCATGGCAGTGACTGGAGAGGCACAATCACAGATTCCAGATTGGGGTGGGGGGGAAGTGAAAACCAAAAATCATTATCTGCCGTAATTAAAACTTAATTATGTTCTTTGCAATAAGTTGACAAGCTTGTGCAAAAAAAAAAAGCTAGTTAGCTACACCTAACGAGGCCCCTGGTGGCTTCTGAGAACTGACCCGTGTGTAAATAAGCCTCAGAATGCGTGGATCCTGAAAACCGCGTGCTGGTACAGCAAACCGAAACCCCGGAACGTCTTTCTGTCTCCCTTGCCCCCCGCTGAGAAGGCTCATTCCAGGTTCATTCTGGGGCGCAAGACATCGCGTGGTTTTTCTGCTGTTCGATGTGGCCCTGACCGCCCTGCTGGGAGACCGCAGTGGGGCTCCCTCCTGGCTGGGGGCCTCAGAAGGGGCCCGCAGACTGCCGTCTCATGTAGTAAGTAGGTTCTGCCCTCTAGGGCAGGTGGGTAATTGCACACGTGCTTCGTGTGGGCTCGGCCAAAAAACTGGGACAGCCCCCTGCAGGGGTCCAGAGCACCAGCAATAATCCAAAAAAAAGTAAAAGCAGGCCAAAAGGCCCCCGTCCTACATTCATTGAGATCCATCTTTTTGTATCTGAACAGGGTCTCTCCATAAAGGTGCTTGTTGTCCTCATCTTTGACTTGCTATTAAATGTAAGAGTTCTTTTCTTCTCAAACACAGCTCGGCGAGTCCAGCGATCATTCAAATTCGAGAGTCGCTTGCTAATTTGCATTTGTGAAAGGGGGGGGGGAGTCAAGAGGGATTGCATTACTTTGTTAGTCAAAATTGACGTGGTCTAGTGGTTTCAATGTCCGACGCTGGCCACGGCGATCGGGGTTCGATTCCCTGGCCGCGCCAGAGTCGGCTCTGGCCGGGAGGGCAATTGGCTGTCTGCCCCAGGGAGGAGGGAGGGAAGCCGACAAGATGTTCGCTGCGCACAGGAGTGGCATTGGGGTGCCGGAGTTACGGTCGACAGCATGACGAGTGCTGTCTCGGAGGAGACAATACTTCGCCTTTGTCACTACTGGTCACAGGGCTATGGCAGCGAATTACAAGGGAGGGATTGAGCTGAAAATAGTGACGATAAGCTGGATGTCGGAGATGAAGGCGAAAGCAGAGAGGCATGGGATCCTCGTCACCATTGAGTGGAGATCGCTCTCATCGGCAGCATGGCACAGGCGCCAGCATCGGCCGCTCTCTCAGGCTGGTGTCGCGGCTCGGCGGTTCTTTGCGAGTCTTTCAGTGCCTCTGCACCCCCCACCCCGGGACATCTGAACGCAGCCTCCCCCTTCTACAGACCGCTTTCAGAGGGCCGACTCCCCAGCAGCCATCACACCCACCTTAGCTCCCAAACACAGGCCCTTTCTGTCTTTACTCAGAAGTGCTAATGAGTTTGTGCAACTGCTTACCAGACAAACTGAAGGAGTGTTTGCCCCCTCCCCCTTGTTCAGCCTGCTCGATAGCTTGCTAATGAATCTGCTGCCAAGTTAATCAACACCTTAAAGAGCTGAAATCCAGAAGATCAGACAATTTAGCGGCTCACGCACTGCAGTCACTCACTCACACACTCACACACACACACACACACACACACACACACTCACTCACACACTCACACACACACACACACACACACACACACACACACTCACTCACACACACAAATATACACACACACACACGCACAGTGGCTGACGGATCCTTCTGTATGCGTGCTCATTGCGTGTCTTTAATGAGCTCTAAAGAATTATGCTTTAATGAGTGATCAGGAGGCTTCTGCTCTGCTGCTCGGACTGATGTTTAAAAAGGTGTCTCAAAGCGATGAGCTGGCCTGCCAAAAACCAGCTCTGATTTAGTTGAGGTTTTCCGAATGGTAGAGCTAATGCCAGTAAGAGGCTTCCTATACACGGCCCACATTCTACCTGCCAAAGATGGAGAGAGGAGGGGGCATTGAGGGAGTGTGTGTGTGTGCATTTGAGTGTGTGCAGAAGTGTGTGTGTGTGTGTGTGTGTGTGTGCATTTGAGCGTGCGAGTGAGTGTGAGTGTGTGTGTGTGCGTGCATTTGAGCGTGTGAATGTGTGTGTGTGTGCATTTGAGCATGCGAGTGTGTGTGTGTGTGTGTGCATTTGAGCGTGTGAGTGAGTGTGTGTGTGTGTGCATTTGAGCATGCGAGTGTGTGTGTGTGTGTGTGTGTGCATTTGAGCGTGTGAGTAAGTGAGTGTGTGTGTGTGCATTTGAGCGTGTGAATGTGTGTGTGTGTGCATTTGAGCATGCGAGTGTGTGTGTGTGTGTGCATTTGAGCGTGTGAGTAAGTGAGTGTGTGTGTGCATTTGAGCGTGTGAGTAAGTGAGTGTGTGTGTGTGTGAGAGTGTGTGTGTGTGTGTGTGTGTGTGTGTGCATTTGAGCGTGTGAGTGAGTGTGTGTGTGCGTGTGCATTTGAGCGTGTGAGTGTGGGTGTGTGTGTGTGCATTTGAGCGTGTGAGTAAGTGAGTGTGTGTGTGTGTGTGTGTGTGTGTGTGTGTGTGTGTGTGTGTGTGAGAGAGTGTGTATTTGTTTATAGGCCCAGTTGGACTGGAGAGGCATGCACTGATGTAATTACTCCTGAGGCAGAGGCAGGGGGTGTAGCGGAGGAAGTGAGGGAGATGTGAATAGACAAATGCGATGTGGCGAAAGAGAGAACACGCCGGCCCAAAGTCCAGCATTCACCTCAAACACCACAGCACAGCTGGGACTCCACAGGGGGAGGGGACAGCAGTGTATGTGTGTATACATGTATATGTGCACATTTCTCTGTGTGTGTGTATGTGTATATGTGTACATTTCTGTGTGTGTGTGTGTTTGTATGTGTATATGTGTATATTTCTGTGTGTGTGTATGTGTACATGTATATGTACATTTCTGTGTGTGTGTGTGTGTGTGTGTGTGTGTGTGTGTGTATATTTCTGTGTATGTGTGCATGTATGTATGTACATTTCTGAGTGTGTACTGTATGTGTGTACGTTTTATAAACATTCTGTCAGTATAAGTGTGATGTGGGCTGGCAGTGGATTCATAGTGGATACCTAGTGGATAGTGGATTCCTCCATGTCCCATATGTTTTTTCCACCGCACAGTACGGTAACCAATCCATGCTACTGCTCTGTTTAGGTACTAGCGAGCCAAACAGTGACCTAAGGGTGGAGCTAGCAATACTGCAGACCATTGATTGGTCAAGCACAATCTTCACAGAATCGTCACGCCAAACCCTGACACAAATCGGCTCAGACACAACCGGCATGTTTTTTTCCAGCTTCACTTTGATTAATAGTATTATTCAAAGAGTATCATATAGTGTTTGGAATTATTGTCAGGTTTGCGTGATTCTACTAGTTAGGTTTGTGTTATGAAAACTGATATAAACACGTTCCTTTGAAAGGACAAAGTATTGTATTGTCATTTTCATGTTTATGAACGCAATTAGAATATACATTTTCATAGTACAACATTTTCATTTGTCACATAAATAGATTTTAAGAAAGATATAGCAATTGAATTCAATGTATTCCAATGCTCAAGCTAAACCCAGGCCTTTGAAACGAAAGGATCTGAACTGGGCAGCATCAAATCACAAAGTGTTTGAACAATCTTGCGCCTCCATAAATCGACACTGACATTGAATTTTTTTAGCTCGTGGCTCGTAGATTGTGCTGGACATATTTTTGCAACATAAAAGCATAGATGTAAACACAAAGACAAATATAGCTAATTTATTTATTTTTATATGATTGAAAAGATTTAGGCTACAGATGTAAGAAATGTAAGAAATTGAAATGTTATCTTGGTAAATTGCAATTCATTGGAGGACCAACACCGAATAACAAATATACGATACAATCCAATATACTTTATTTGTCGCCATGGGGAAACTTGCCAATATATATATATATATTGTGGCATCCCAACGGGCAGTATGAAGAAATGGCTGCCTGCCTTTAACTCTTGGGAGCCACTAAAGCCCAAAAGACTACAGGTGTGGGACTGAAGGCTGCAGTCCCACACCTGAACCACGTGAAGAAACGAGGACTGCGGGCAGCTGAAGTCAATTTGTAAATGTATAAAGGACTGCTTTTGTGTCACATGGGGGAGGGAGTAGGTTGGGGTAGCCGTGAGCGGTGAGCGGTGAGCGGTGAGCGGTGAGCGGTGAGCGGTGAGCGGTGAGCGGTGAGCGGTGAGTGCTTGAGGGGTTTTTCTTTTTGGATTGCTATTTGGATTGAACTTGGATTGTTTTGAGGACCCCGTTTTGTGTATCGACTTGGCTTGGTTGAGGAACTGGTCCGAGTGGGACCAGAGACAAGGGCGTGGCTGCACGACACTGAGTTGGACATCTGATGGCGATACACGAAAGAAGAAGAAGGAACTGTTTTAGATATTGAGCCTGGATTACGGACAAAGACAACGAGTAAAGGATTATTGACTGTATGTGTTTTTGAGTCAGAAATTAGTTGAATAAAATGATTGTTTTGTTTGAAATACTGCCTGCTATGGATTATTCACTTGCCTGTGCCCTCTGAAATGGTCCTGGAGTGTCACCCCACCCCAAGTGGCACTACAATATATAAATATAGCCAAATATGAAAAATTTTATAGCGTAGTGTGAAGTCACTATATGGTACCTCCTGCACTCGCTGCCCCGACATGACTCCAAACACCTAGGTGGAGGTAAGAGAATTGTAGCTAATGTAACGGGGAAAGCCGTGTTCTGCTTTTGTGAATTTGAGCTGGAATGTTTACAATGTCAATACTAATGTCACCACAGCAGTCGCATTCTTTTTTGTCACTTCAGATAACTCCTATCTTCACGGTTCTGTTGGAAAAATGACACAGGGACTCGATCCGTGAAGGGGATAGTTACGGGTACGGATGGTTACCGCGCTGCGCCGCACCATACAGTGCAGTGAAAAAAACGCCAATAGTGGACTCCTCCATGTCATGTTCACCCTCTCGGTTCTTCTCTGTCCCGTGTAGTCAGCACAGAACCGCCTCAGCACCAAAAATGCAGAAATATCTCCTTCTGCATCAAGATCTTCACATTGAAGAGCAACACACCCCTACATACAGCCTGCTACCTACATACCTACATACCACATCTAATACATATAATATGCCGCACACGCTCAGTTACCAGCATACCGCTGTGTGGCATTAATGGTTCTTCGGGGGCACCAAATACAAGAAGGCATCCATACAGCACATCTTGATAAATGAGTTCTGCAAATATGGTACTGAAAGGGTCAGGTTTTTCCATGCTTGTGCTGTCCCCCTCATGGGGAGATGGAGGTCACGGATATGGGCCCCCAGGGGACCGGTGTGTGGGGTCCCTCAGCTTCAGGACCAGCTGTCACCCCGGGGTCAGGCCGGGCCCTCTGTCTCCAGCAACCTCGGACAGTAGTGAATTTTGTTCCGCTAATATGATACGGCGTGAGCCCTTCTTCCTGCCGCTGTGGTGCCCAGCGGGTTTCTGCGCCCCCTGTTCTCGCAGCCTCGCGGCCCCATGCACAGATGCACCAGGACTCCAGGAAGGAAGGACAGCTGATAACGGTCTGAGAGACACACGCAGCCTGCAGCACCCATAGAAAGAACCGGAAAAAATATGCAGGAACTCAGTGACACCAGTACATCACTTTACTCTTTTTTCCCTCTTCCCCCCTCCTTCATCTTGATCCCCCTTTCTCTCTCTCTCTCCTCACTCTCTCCCTCTCTCTTTCATACTCTCTCTCTCCCCTCACTGTCTCTCCCTCTCTCTCTCTCTCTGTTTCTCTTTCTATCTCTCTCACACACTGTCTCTTTCTCTCTCACACTGTCTCTCTCCTCTCTCTCTCTCTCCCACACTCTCTGTCTCTCTCTCTCCCCAGCAGCAGCAGCAGTCAGCACTGAGGACAATCAGACCTTGTAATCAATCAGAGTGGCACTGTGACAATAAGGATGGTGTCACGGCCAAAGACGGCGGCGTGCTCTCACAGTGGATTCACTGGGCTCACACACAGATAACAGCAAACAGATAACTTGGGAAAACTGAACTGTGGAGTACAAACTTGCCCCTATAGAACTTTTAAAATCTACTGCTGGGAAACAAAGATTACATCATCTTTTGGGTATAACTGGGGCGGGGGGGTGATATCTGATGAATTCAAACATTTTTGTAGAGAGGAAGCACTTTTTTGGAGATCAATAAAGCTTTAAAACAACAAAGGAAAATGAGGGTACAAACCAAACAAGGAAACCTGCTTTAGAATTGCCACAGGATTGTTTTGGGTTACTTATAATTCCTTACTGCAGTTGCACGATAACATTTGAAAGCCAACACTGGGCCCAGTGCACTGTTGCACTGTCTTGCATCAGACGCACAGCATGGCGTAGTGGATGTGCGCGGATGTGTGTGAGTGTGTGCGTTTGCGTGTGTGTGTGTGTGTGTGTGTCTGTGTCTGTGTTTGAGCTGGAAAGAGTGAAAGGCAGCACAAAATTGTCATATCGACACGAAAAGTCATGTGCTTTGCCGGAGGAGATCGGGGTGTGAGATACGAACCCGGGAGGCGGCGATAAGCAAGGGCGTGATGCGTCCCTGTCAGACCGGCGCCGACACCCCGCCTACACGCCAAGCGCCCGGCACCTGGCTGGGGGGGGGCATGGAGATAACGCCAGGAGGCGTAAGCCCGTATCAATTGACCTGCTTACTCGCTACAGTAAGACAGTACACCAGCCCGCGGCAGGAAGCTTGGCCCAGCCCGGACCGCCCAGCGAAAATCCACAGGCCTCTACCCGCCGGCCCGTGGTGGTGCCCTACACTCGGAGAGAAAGCGATTCGGCGGGGGAGGGGTGCGATTTGGAGGGCAGAGCGAGGCTGTTACGGATACGGAGACAGACAATTACGCCGAGGCACTGCCACAGGATTCATAAGTGAGGTGGACACGCGCAACAGTGAGGGGCCCACGCCGGCCCGGACCGCAGCCACATTCCACACTGGGGAAGGGGGGGCACAAGCTGTTAGGCAGATGACACGGCCCCCTCCCCGCTCTCGTGCCCCGACTAAACCCTGACAAAGACATGTCATGCGGTGATTTCACCGCCGCGCCCCCACAGCGCCTCCAGGGGCCTCTGAGGCACATCAGGTACCTTACAGGAGCTGGCGAGTGGTGTTTCTGTCCAAAGGATCTTCTCATAAATAAATCACTGGATGATTTTGGCCTGACACTAAAACCAAGTTTATGGGCCATTTCTGATGTGCGTTGATTGCTTTTCATTTTTATCTCCATTGTCTCCATATTGAAATAAAACTGGCCGTTTGTCGGGAGGGGGCAGTGGGCACTCTGTTGTGTAAAGATGAATCTCGTGGACCATTGCAGCATACAGTTTTATTGGATGAGATCTTCAGACCACAAGCTCCTTGATGCGGGCCATACAGGCGACTGATAAAATAAAGAAAGCACTTGAGTAAATGAAGGGTTCTGGCGGCTCTCTGTTATGGTGTGGGGTGCATTTTCCTGTAATGGTTTAGGTCCACTCAACCCCTTAGAGGGCAAGGTAAATGCCAATAAATACAAAGTCATTCTGAGTGATCACCTTCATCCTATGGTGAAGCATTTCTATCCTGATGGGAGTGGTCTCTTATAGGATGAGAATGCCCCCATCCACAGGGCCTGAGTGGTCACTGAATGGTTTGATGAGCATGAAAATGATGCCATGGCCATCTCAGTCACCAGATCTCAACCCAAATTAACACTTATGGGAGATTATCAGCCGGTACCTAAAACCTTGGGCCGGTCGGTCATCCTTTGAGATGCTAATGACAGAAAAATAGAAGGATCTTAAATGAAATTAGCAGCATCCCCCCTCAGCCACCACTTTGCTCATTAGCATTAACATTGCCGTTCAGGCTGTTGTTTTAGCTCGGCTCGTTCCAATTAGGCGTGACCGTCTAAAAATAAATGAGGTGGGGAGAGGAAAAAGGAAAGCTGATGAGCATGAAAGCGAATCCAAAATTAGCCACGTTGTGCAGCGATGATGGGAGAGATTACTGGCGCCATGCTCCAAATGCGGAATAACGAGGACGGGCCCAGCGTGGTCCATGTCCGGTACCGCTCGCCAGGCCATGTAGTGGAGGCAGGGACCGTCAGAGTCTTCAAGCCCAGGCTCGAGGCAGTACTGGGTACTCTCTAGACCGTGGGTACATGATGAGGCTAGGGGCTGAACGGGAGTGGTCTGTTCCAGGATGCCCCCATCCACAGGGCACGAGTGGTCACTGAAAGGTTTGATAAGTAAGAACGCGATGTGAACCATATGCCATGGCTGCCTCAGTCACCAGATGTCAACCCAATTGAACACTTATGGCCGATTCTGGACACCAGCCCGGAGCCCAGGCTCAATGCAGTGCTGGATACTCTCTAGACTGCAGGTAAATGATGAGACTTGGGGGGTTGGGGCCCTGCTCGTGCTCGGTGTGTGTGTGGGCTGACTGCACTGTGCTGGGATTGGGGACAAACAAGTCGGGGAGGGTCAAATGGGGATGTCGCTGGCTATTTCTGAGGGCCGCGGGTGATGGAGTGGGAAGACTGTCCCCCCCGCCTCCCCACGTCTGATCTGTTGCGCCGCCCGCACTGGAGTAGAACGGTGGCGGAGAGGAAATGGGGAAAGGAAAAGGGAAAGGTGGCGGGGGTGACGCAGGGAGTAACGGAGGCGATTTGGAGCGGGATGCAGCCCGTGGCGGTCATCCACGCATCTGTCATCTGGATCCTCACAATCACTCCTACTGACCTGACCTGGGGGCTACAGAGAGATGGGGTGGAGGCCCCGGGTCTTGGTGTAATTTACCGGTCGGGGACATCTGGGGGTGGTCGAGACAACAACAGACAATTCTGTTCCTGTGAAAATATATTTCTGTTGCTGTACACAGCTTACCTGCACATGGTTCACGTGACAGAAAGGTACCTAGCTGTGCAGGTGACCGTCTGTGCTGAATGGTGTTGATCAGGGAAGCTGTCCATTTTTGGAAACTGGTTTCAACTCCACAAATATCAGTTCCAAGGTCAGATACTTTTTCAATTTAATTCCTGTGTTGGTGGAGGTTTTTTTCATAGATCACAATTACTTTTTGCACAGAGCGACGTCAACTGGAGACCAAGCACTGCCTTCCATCTGACTCAACTCAAGACATGTCCTTGAACAGAGGACCGAATTCCTTACCCCTCCCAGTGGTGCTGAGGGAACAAATCAACAACACAGCAACTGGGAAGCAAAAAACGCTCATTTTTACATTAAAAAAGGACTATTCACTGGCAGACTGTTCATCTTCAAATAACTATTTCAATGTCGAAGAAGCTCCTGGAAAAAGTTGAGGCGCCGGGCGAAAGTTCCTGACGAATCACTGGTGTTGCAGAAGCAAATTCACCCAATCGTAGCTCTTATTGAATCAAAGCACACTTCAAAGCTTTGGCCTCGAGACCTTCATTTGTGGGTGCTGTGATTACACGAGGGCCCACTCAAAATCCCTTTTCCACCGCCGTCATTACTGCTGAGGGGTCATTTTACCATACTCCCCCCCCATTTGAAGGCGGCAAGTTTTTTAAAAGGGCATTAGTGCCCAAAGGACTTTGACTGAACCACCACAATGGGCCAAAGTCTTCAAACTTCATCCGTCTGCAGTGCAGGAAAGCAATCAATTCCAAATCAATTTTAGACTCGATCAGCATGGAGTGCTGCCCGCACGCTGTTTAAATCGCGGTTTTGCTGGAGAGGGGAAAAAGAGGCCCCTGCTTCACTCAGGAAAGTTGAAAGAGAGGGAGTTATCTGAAGTGTTCCCGCAGAGAGGGGTCACCCTTGGAGGTGACAGGAACCGCTCTCAAAGTCTCCTCGGTCTGGCTCGTGGCATGTGGCTTCAGGACGCTCGTTTAAAATCCTGTGACGGCTGGACAGAGCCGACCCTGGACGCCGTTTCTAGGTCAGTGCGCATTAGGAGATTATTCTCCAGCCACTTTAATGCACTTTGGATAAAAGTGCCATTCACTCTACGGCTGTGGTTCGGAGAGACGAACGTTCACTGGCGTTTTGTCAAAGCATTCAGAAATCTCTCACTTATTGAGCGAAAACTCAAAATATTTGACTGTTTACATCCCACACCACATACATGTGCCTGTTCTTTTGTGGCTTTCATCCCTCCTTAACCCTGACTCTGTCCCTATTCCTTCATCTAACTGGCTACCCTATGATGTCAACAAACTGGTCCAATCCTATAGTGCAGTGTGTGCTATCAGGCTCCACACAGAGAAATGACTTAGTTCTGTATCATGCCGTTTCCTTTCCCTGAATGGTAGCCAATCGGCCAATCGGTGGCTTCCACACCCAGAGCCGCCACGGTGTGGGTGCACAGCCAGGTACAGTCACCCCGAAATGACGGGAAGGTCAGCCGCCTTCATTTCTGTCCCTTTCTTCCGTTCCTTTGCAATCTTTACCTTACCTCTCTTTCTTCCTCCTCCTGTTTCTGAAAGCGTTTGTTACTGAGAAAAGGACAGAGCCTTTACATGCACAGAGGCGCGGAGGGAGAGCACCTGAATATTTCACACGTACATCAGGGGCGTCTTGAGGGTTTTTTTGGGGGGGGGCTAGACCTCGTTGTTTTTCCTGTCAGAGCGTTGCACCGCTCGCTTTGTTTGCCCACGCGGCACCTCTTGCAAACACAAGACTGTTTGCTATTCTTTTTTTTTTGAGGACACTTTTCCCGACTTCTGTTTGCGCTCCTCACAAGTAACTTTCTGCACAGCTATCAGAGCTCTCACACTGCTAATCGAAGATGAGGGCAAGGCCCCAGATTCATGTGAAAACGCACGCCTGTATTAATCCTGTCCGGGCTACCTGTGGAAACGTTGGGCCGCATCTGTGGGGGCTCCCTGAGGAGCGCACGTCTGCGGATGATTAATACAGTTTATGGGACCTGCCCGTCCCTGAGAAGGGGAGGGAGTGTGGAAGATCCCCATTAACAGGGTGAAAATGTATTCAGACTGAGAGCCCAGGACTACGATTAGACAGAGGTCAGACAGAAGGCATGGAAGCTGGAAGGCAGCGGATCGTGGGGCCTGAACGCTGGAATGGCTCTCTTCCCCCCCCCCCTGCTACCTGGGGACCCGGCATGATAAATGCTAGCAGGTGTGCCCTGAAGTGCCGCGGTTCACCAAACCGTACCGGATCCGGACACCTGTGTTACAATTTTAAACAGAAAACAAAAAGGAAGAGATTAGAAGAGATCTATAAGAGATGACTGGAGCTATCGGAGGTGAGCTTCAGGGAGCGGGACAGGAGTCGGGATGTCTGCGAACAGAACCATGCACTGAAAGAGGGGGAACCACAGAGAAAGGAGGCGACGGACCTGCTCACGGCAAATCAGCAGCAGAGAGAAGAAGCGAGTGAAAAAAGGGAAAGAGGGAAAAGTTAAACGAGAGAGAGAGAGAAAGAGCGAGGGGGGAGAAAGAGAGCAAGAGAGAGGAGAAATAGCCAATTAGCAAGAAGCCAGCAGGTGTGCCTTTTCTCCCCCAGTCTCCCCAGCATTTTGCGAGCCCTGAGCAGGGGGGGGAGGTTGGGGGGCTGCTGCGTGTGCCTTCAAGAGCATGGAGTTTCCATGGCAACCGCCTGGCATGCTCTGTCTCCAGGGAAACGGAAATGTCACAGCCTGAGAACGCGTCTCGAGCAAAGAAAGAGGAGAGAGAGGGGGATCAGCAAGAGAAAGAGAGGCAGGTATGAAGCGAAAGGGAGAGAGAGAGAGAGAGAGAGACAGAGTGACGAGGGGGGGAATGATACAGCGCTCCATGCAGCAAGGCTCGCACCGTCTGTGAACTTAACTAATCTACTATCAAGAGCACGCATATCACATATCGTACAGCAGCTCCACTGACTGACTCCGTAACATGCGCGGGGGCTGGAGACTTGGGACACTCAAAGACTGTTCCTTACAATCCTTACAAGGCCCAGATCCCGAAACGACCGCCAAGCCCTACTCTACGCCTTGACAACAGGAGATGGTGGTGATGATGATGATGATAATGATGATGATGATGACTATCAGCTGATGTTGATGACTATCAGCTGATGTTGATATTGTTTTGTCAGGTTACTGTCAGGTTAATCCTAGGTTTACTGCCTTGTGTTGTATGCCAGTTCTTGTTATTGTCCTGCCTGTTGTCATGTCCTATACTGTATGTTTAGTGACAATCCAGTTTCCTCTCTGGGGATTAATAAAGTGTATTGTATTGTATCGTATCATATCGAGATCAGCCCGGAGAATGTGGAAACAGACACCAAAGTCGACGCCATGGAAAAGTGATTCTGGTCTACGTTTAGTTTTTTTGCAACAACGAGCAAAGGCGCCTGGTCAGAGCTTTCCCCAGATCGCCGCCCCTCGACCGAAAGTCACAGGCACGACTGCCGGCTCGGAGCTGCAGCTCCAAACTCCAAATTGCTCATTCGCCATCTCTGTCCTCTAGAAAGCCTATTAAACGCCAGCTGATTGCTAAAGCATTACGGAGCCACTGATTCATCTCTTTCAGGGCTGCACTCACTGCCAGGAAAAGAGGTGCTTTAGACTCCCACGGGACTGTGGGCAGGGTTAACCAGAGTGGACAAATGTGTCTCTTTTGTTATTGCCAGAAACAGGGGGGTAGCTTGAAATGTGCCACACATAACAGTTAGGAACAATTCAATTTCTCCCAAATTCTTCAATTAACTTTTTGAATTTGTCCATTCCACTCGTGTTGGCTGGTCCTTTACGAGTGTGAGTTGCCTATTACGGTCGTGGTTCGGCCCTGGTGGGGAGTCCCGATCGGGGGCAGTGTTTGGCTGTCCACCCCAGGGGGAGGGGGGTGAGCTGGCACGAACTGGCTGAGAAGCACGTAAGGGTGACTCCAGAACGTGGGTGGGCTAATTCTGTCTCGCAGGAAGCAGAGTTCGCTGCCCTCGGAGAATTAGCTTGCCTCGCAGAGACGGGCGGCAAGTTTGTGTGTGATTTATTATCAAAATAAATAGAGGCTACAATTGGCTACTAAATTGGGGAAAAAAAGTAAATGTAAAATGTAAAAATTAAAAAAATCTTTAAGGTCGGCCCTGTTTCACGACGAACAGGTCGCTCAGCTCAAACTGCCAGCGAAAGCCACAGAGGCAGACGAGCAGGGAGACTCTCCCGCGGATCCGCTGTGTTCTTAGAGAGGAGCTCTGAAGGAGGAGCTCACCTTCACAATCGACCACCTCTGCGTCCCGCAGCCGCCCGCCCGCTTGTTAGCGCACCCAAGTCGTGACTAATCTATTTCCTTTTGTTGTTGTTGTCATCTGCATTCTTCAGCTGATAAAACTGACCTTGCGCAAGTGTGCTCAACAAATAGGCTAATTAAGAATGACCTTGGCAAATGATATATCGGCCCTGTATGCAGAAATTGCCGCCGGCACATAGCTACGATTCGCCCAGCCACATGTGCAGGGGGGAAGCACATTTCAAGTCGTCCCTGAGCCATAAATTACATGCGCACACAACGGCGCACTGTTTATATTTATTTATGTATTTATTTTACAACAGAGGCGCGTTTGCGTCACCTACGGTTTTCGTCAACTAAATCGACCAGCCATCAAAAGTTTTAACGGACAAAAAAAAATCTGCGTCGTCCTTTGAAAACGTGCTCCGGCACCCAGAGACGAGGAGAAAATGAGGGAGCGAGACGTTCGCACGCGTTCCTCGTAGCAGCTGTGGCTCCGTGCCACGCAGATTCCTCATTAATTTTGATTTCCCCCCCCACCACATTTCTTCAGAAAAGGGAGGATTTCACGTTCAAAGGGGGTTGCATAATATCTGATGGCTCTCTCATTAAAGTCTCCGCTGGGCTCTCTCACAAGACGCAGAGGCCGTCTCAGACGCGCCGTTATGTTTAATGAGTCTGGGAGAGAGAGAGAGAGAGAGAGAAAGAAAGACAGAGAGAGAGAGAGAGAGAGAGGGAAAGAGGGAGAGAGATACAGAGAGACAGAGGGAGAGAGAGAGAGAAAGAAAGACAGAGAGAGAGAGAGATAAAGAGAGACAGGGAAAGAGAGGGAGAGAGATAAAGAGAGACAGAGAGAAAGAAAGGGGAAGAGACGCAAATCAGAAAAAAATTGGATGCCATTGAATTTCTCTGTTCACCCTCAACATTGTTTTATTTATCTTTTACTTTATTTAGCGGGTGTGAGCAACACTGTTTTGCTAGGCATGCATAATGTGATTTTGAAATCGGGTCCCTAAAATGTAACATTGCGATACCCTATCTTTCTTGGCTATCAGGGATCGACGTGGATCCTGAGGCGAAACTGCAGATGGCTGAAAGGAAAAGTTAAACCAGATCAGATCAGTTAAGCTCAAGCTATAGGGGATTCAAGGAGGAGACGCGACACATACCGAAAACAGGCCCTGGTCATGTGACCAATAACGATCCGTATGACTACTTGTGGGTGGGGGGAATTAAAGATAAAGTGTCAATTCTCCCATCTGCTGGAAACGGGTCACTCCTTACGAAGAACTCAGACAACCCCCACACACACACACACACTACTCACTCACTCACTCACACTCACTCACTCCCAGACACACACACCACACTACTCACTCACTCACTCACTCACTCACACTCACTCCCACACGCACACAGACAGCACACTGCTCACACTTTCAGACAAACAAAAGACAGGCAAAGAGTATTGGGATTTGCAATGCTGTGGAGGCGTGAGCAATAGCGTGCTCATTAAAATTTCAGGGGGTTCCACTGGGTTGTTTATAGGACTCCTGGTGACCAGAAATTATGATGGTGGTCTTATGAGCCAGGGAAATGGTAAGACAACCACGGGGGGTTATGCCCCAAGAGTCGGTGCCAGGGCCAACTGGTGCCAGGTAGAGGCAAGGCATACTGCCGCAGGAGCCAGACTTAACAGCTATGAGGTAAATAATGACCAGATATCATGTGCTCTGTATTACTGACACAGGGAGAATGGCGTTGCATCAACTCCAACGTGACTGAAGCGAACACGTTATATCGGCGGCTCGCTAACAGGAACCAATCATCGTGTTTTGCCACGGAGAGCAAACTCTTTTTGTATCGTATGAGTTAGTGATTGACAGCACACAATGGGGCCCCTTACGGCCGTGAACCGTGACTCTGCGTCAGCGCCCAATGAGGTTCCACGCCTCCTGGCCTGGAGATGAATGGAGGACACTGGTCGACAGACCTCTGTGACGTCTCGTCCTTTCCTCATTGGCCGACTGACAGGCGCACGGCCTTGCCCTGCCCGTTCGTACGGAGAGGGAGCTCAGCCATTGGCCGACTGACAGCCACTGATTCAAACAGGATCAATTTACTCCAGCGATCGTTGTTGAGAATTCCCTTGGCCGTGATTATCAGCCTGTTAATGAGTTTATCAAGCAGAACGCGGTCGGATCAGCCCTCCGGTGACGGCCACCGAATGCATCGGTTTCGCCACTTTCTAACGAATCTGTCATGAGATTTATTACAAACTTCAGTCGCTTCGTCATTTACATATAGCCAATATCACACGACTTCATTAAACAAATAATCTGGGATCACATTCCTCCTCAGATGTTGTTAAATCAAATTATTGCTCTATTGAATTGGATTTCGCTCTTATTATTTTTAGGGTGTTTTTCTCTCTTCCTCTCCTCCCCTAAACTCGACTGAGATTAAGAAATCAGTTGAGTTTAATATTGAAACCGCAGATAAACGCGTTTGCTTACTTCGCTCCCGTCCGCGGGCAGCCCGACGACTATGCGCTCTCTCTTCGGAGTCTGGTCAGACACGTAACCCGCTTTTTCGGGGGACAAAAATAACTCAGGGTCATAGGGTTCTGTCTACAGGTGGTGCAGTTTTGATTCAGTCTACGAATATATATAACGCCGTTACAGTTTTTTTCCGAGATATCAAGCTTTGTCACTTTAAAATCCCAAGGCACAACATCGTATTACAGACATATACAGGTGACTGCCAAAATAAAGGCAACACTTAAGTAAATGATGGAGATCCTTTAAATGGGTACAGTACCGCGAGTGTCATCAGGGGACGCCAGTACCGGCGGACTGGGACCAGCTGGGACTCTCCTAGCCCGGGCCAGGGCCGTTTGAGTGTCTCCCCTGGGTAGTGGCGGATCCTGGCATAGGCGACATTTCGGCAGTCGCCTAGTGCGGCACGCCGTGAAGCACATATAGACACAGACCCGCACTCACTTCAATTTAGCTCATCTGCGGTTCAGCGCTGAGCTACAGTGCTACGCTAGCATCGGGCAGGCATGGTCTGTCAGCCTATGAAGTCTCCTAGTCCTCATCTGTTAGAAACCCGAAGTGGGGTGGAGGTCAATAGCGCCTCTCAAACTCACACAGTACAGTACAAGTCAATCAATTAAATCACAAAATAACATTGCAACCAAATGCGCCGTGCTCTCGTAACAAGCAAATGGAAATAATATATCAATAGCTACTGATAAACAGCTGCAATTTTGCCTGGTTTAAAATATAATGATAAATGAAAACGAGTCTGTACACCACTGAGGTGAAATGGATTAGTCTCTTGACCCTGCATTGATGGGCAATCGTTGGAATGAAAAGATCAAAGCCTTCGGGATTTCAGTTTATAAAACAGAGAAAAGAAGAGGAGAAACGGGCCAAAGATAAAGGTCTGTGTTATGTCATCTCATCATGAACATTATGTTACGTTTTGAAGTAGTCTAGTAGGCTAAATAATCATGCTAGCTAGGTATTGCATCAATTGCTATACTAAAGTTAATGCTAGCTAGTAGCTCAAAAATGTAGCTAACATTACACTGGCTATAATGACGCTGAACTTTCTTTAAAAAACGCCTTTCTTGACTATCATCATGAAAATTTCCTGTGAATTTTTTTGGGTAATAATAGCGCTATACTGCATCACTATGAGCTTCCTACTAGCTAGTTAACATGCATATAGTCCAGCTAAACTAGTAGCAAAACAGCAGAAGCTATCTTAAGTCTAGTTTGTGCATAATGAACTTTCAGCCACATTGAACCAGAACCAGTATAGAGCCAGCCAGCTCCTGGGTTGCCAAAGTGTTGCCTTTACTTTGGCAGTCACCTGTATGTTTTAACATGATAAAACAAAGTTCACTTATTTTACCTACTGCATAGCTAAAAGACAGAACAATGAGCAGTCTTGTATTACTGATGTGTGAAGGTGTTAAAATGATCAAAGAGACCCTATAATTCACAAAATCTGTAGGAGACATTCAAAGCTGGGCGGATGTGAACCTCTAATCAGGAGTTAGAAAATAGGTAAAATAATTAAGACTGCCGGGAGAAATGCAATGTATATAACACTTACCCCTGGGTAATAAATGTGGTTTTGAAAATAAGATTAACAGGAATGTATAGAAATGGAAAGTGATCAGGCACTCTGTCACTGACACACACACGCACACATACAAACACATACACACACAGTTGAAGCATGCTGAAAATATCTGTAAAAAAAAACACACTCCATCTGCTCCCATGCTGGGTGCTTGTTTTAGTTTTTTAAAATAATTTACAGTGTATTCTAACGCTGTTGAAAGTAAAAGAGGAGCAGAGAGACGTGGCAGTCACAGTGGGGCCATGTTCATTTGGTTTATAGAGGAATCCTCCCCAGATGTGGAGTCTCCAGAGCTCCGCTGTCCACTTTGAGTGGGATGGGACGCTCTGCACTCTACCACACGCTTTGATGACACGTTAGCTCTCCTGGGGGAGTAAAGAAAGAACTCTGTTTCCCCAATCCGACGTTGATCTCCAGCGCGGGCCCCCGGGCGGAAGATGGCACGCCGCTCATGCACTGGGGTGTGGGGGCAACCTGGGTCAAACATGCACCTGAAATACTTTTAACTCTTTTGGTGCCTGATGTAATTTTACACTTCTGCAGAATATCCAACAATTTTCAGCAGAACGTATAACTGTGAAAGGAAAAGAGTTTCGCTCTGAATATTGATGACAATAGATGTACCTTTTAAAAACTGTATTGTGCAGGAATTTTACTGGCGTCTCGAGGGACTGGAGTATTTCAAATCATCGCTTGACGCAAGTCTGTGGCGTGGGAAAAAGGTGTCGGCCTCACGACCTGCAGGTAACACTGTTCATGCCATTTGAGATCTTGCGATCTGCTGGCGCGAGGCAGGACATGGGGTGGACACAAATATTGCTTCTGAAAGCTGTCCACTATGCTCATCTACCCCCCCAATCTCACAACCCCCAGGAGGAAAAAAAAACGAAACACCTTAATTTCATCATTTTTTCTTGTGCTTCTGCAACTAAAATTCATATTTTTGCGAATATGCACGTCGTCTTTCATTCTATCCAGGTCCGCCTCATCCCTGACTTAATGCTGTTGCATCGGAGGTAACATATTAATGCTGTGGCATTGGAGGTAACATATTGTTGCATTGGAGTTCATATTCAGCGTGTTTCATTAACTGCTATGGCTCTAATTTCCAATAAACACTGTAACTAGGATAGGTATCCTAGGCCCGGGCCTCTGTCGGCTTCAGCTGTTGCGAGGTGAAGGCAGTCAAGGAGGACTTGGGGTTTAACCGAATACACCCCCTCCTCTCCCACAGATGTGGGAACAGCAAGAATTCAATTATATGGAAATGAAACCACAACAGATATGAGTTCTGCCTTTCAGGGAACAAAGGAAATATCACACAGGAGCATCTGCTGAAGCACAGGCTCAAACCGGTGTGTGTGTGTGTGTGTGTGTGTGTGTGTGTGTGTGTGTGTGTGTGTGTGTGTGTGTGTGTGTGTGTGTGTGTGTGTGTGTGTGTGTGTGTGTGTGTGTGTGTGCTCAGGGAAATATTATGACCACAGTGCATGCAGTGCGCACACACACACACATGCATGCATGCATGCTAAAACATACACACATGCACACACAGGCATATGAATATAAACACACATACACACATGCACACACACACACACAAACACACACATACACACAGTGGCGTACCGTGGGGGTTCAGTCAGGGCCTTCAGTAAGCAATTGTAAACCACATACACATATCTTACACGTCTCTGTTACAGCCAACGCAGCCATATACAAATAATGTGCACATCATGCCACACACAGGCTCTCAACAACACGACAGCTGATCAACAATTACAACAGTAGGCTAGATTAGGGTGGGTTAAATGCAGAGTACATTTCCCCACATGGATCAATAAAGTAATCTACTAATACACTTGTGTCACTGTGCACATTCACGTCACTCTAAAATGACGCAAATAGTAAAGCACTCACCCATCACTTGTAAATAAAGTCCATGCGTCTGTCTTTTTTGAGAAAGCGTTCAATAACATCCTCCTGTAGTTGTCCTTTTTGCTTCAGTTGATTGAGCAGTTCTATCTCAATGGAGAAAGACGCCAAAGAAGACAGTCTTATTTGTCCAGTTGTGTTCCTTGCGTAGGTTTTTATCCGTTTGAGAGCCGAAAATGAGTGCTCCACAGAGGCTGTAGACACTGGGATTAGGTATGTTACAAAACTTTGAAATGTTATAAATCGAGCCTCATATGTTACGTTTTAAGGAAGTTATGGTCATTTTAACACTCGAAAATTTGCATATTGACCCCCATTGCTTTTCAATGGGCTTGAAACAAAAGCTGATAATAACATAAATGGCCATAACTTTATATAATAATATATCTTAATTTGAATTATCTGAAATTACATTACATAATCAATTAATTACATAATTACATGTTGCGCACCCGCCGCCACACGGCAAAAACCACGGCAGGCAGTGAGCATTTGGGCAAAGATATCTCACATTCCGGGTCAAAAATATCACATTTCGCATCGACAGATTTCAATGAAATTTCACCAGAAACAAGATAAAATGTTAAATTACCGTCCTGGATACCTTTTATTTAGTCCTGAACTTGCGATCTATGACTTTGAAAGCACTAAACACGAGTCTGACTTTGAAGCGTAGCGTATGACCAAACCGAGCAATGTTTAATCAAATTTCGGAAACAAGACGAAGGATCGAGTTTTTAACTACGTTATACGGCAGACGTATGGTGAAAAAAACCCGACAGCCCTTGAAAAGCCTGCATTTTTTGGGGACGCGCATAATCTCTCGTAATCGCTCGCGCAGACACCGGCACATCTACAGTAGAGCACCGCTGCACACCCGACTTGTAACATAGCCTACCTACTGGGATTGTTAGGATCAGGCATGTGAGTGCATAAAGTTCTGTCATACTGTCTGCAAGGCCTGTCCTCCGCAGAAAAGTCAGGAGATCACTTATACTTTTACCGTGAAAATTTGACATGACTTTGACGTTTTCAGTAGACTGGCAACAAGATCTGGTTCAGCAGCGACAGCGGCAGCCATTTTCTTTTCGCTCAAGCTACGTAGGAAATTAATGACGAAAGTTGGGGGTAGCCCAGGACACGTTGCTAGGCCCAGAGGGCGTACTGCCATTGAACATCAAAATTTGATTGGCTGATGATTCTGTCACTAATGCTTATTATAAATCAGATGTGTGGTCTTTCAACAAAAGGCCAGCAGTATCTGTAGTGCTGGCCCCCGCCAGCTGAAATCACTGTGAGGTGTTTAAGTGACTTTTTTTGATGTAGGAAATTCCAGATCAGCCTTAACAAAACTAACCATAAGTAATTTTGTGGATATTACACTATTGAAACTGATAACTAAATACTCAAGAAATACATTTTAAATACATTTTATTGGTTACAGGGCCAGGAGAGAAGGCCCTGCTGGCCCTGATGGCCCACCACTGCATACACACAAATGGACACATCCTCGCACACATGCACGCACACACACACGCAAAAACATGCACACACACACACAGATACTAATGTTACACAGTTCATGTCTCCAAATCTCTGGTCTCACCCCATATTTTTCAAATGATTTAAGACAAAAGAAAAGAAAACCCTACAAAGCAATGTGCCTAAAATCAGTGACTTAAGGGTGACACAGAATCTGGTCTATTGGTGAGTGGGCGTGGGGATGAATTAATCCAACACATTAAAATGGCACAATTCTAATTTACAGAGAGGCCATTTAAAATCCTGACCTTTATATTGTTTAATATTCCACAGGCCCTACTTTAAGGATTATTCAGGGAATCGATGGATGAGTTCTTTCAGCAGCACTGTGGCCTTCTGAGAAAAGATGAGTGACTCATGTGCTCAGGGACTGACCAGGTGCACAAACTCCTCCCGAATTCAGACCACAGTAATGTCATCTACCTTTCCTCTCATTTCTCCTCACCGGATAATAATGCGTTCACTTTCTGCACAGAGAGGGGGAAATAAGCGAATGGTAACTGTGGGACACACCAATAAACGAGGCTTTAACAAGAAGCAGGTGCTAATAGGGGCCTTAATGCTAATGGTGAATATGACACACTGTCTTGGAAGCCTGCTAATGAGGACTGAGTACCAGACAGAACCCCCCCCCCCCTCCCGGATCAGAAGCCGGGACACTGAAGACAGGGTGCTCTGTGATTGGCGAGGGGGAGGGGGTGTGGCTCTGTAAGTGGCTGCGTAGGTAGCGTGAAGCGCTCAGTCTCTCTCTCACTCACTCACTCTCTCTCTCTCTTTCTCTCTCTCTGCCTCTCTCTCACTCTCTCTCTCTCAGTCTCACTCTGTCTCTCTCAATTTCTCTATCTCTATCACTCTCTGTCTGTTTCTCTCACTCACTCACTCACTCTCTCACTCTTTGTCTCTCTCTCTCTCTCTCACTCACTCTCTCTCTATCTCTCTCTCCCCCATTTTCCTTTTCTGTTGCTCCTATAGCCCAGCCCCCTACCTGAGCGCTGGAAACCCAGGGCTGGCTGTTTAAAGGTCACACACTCCGGTGAGCGTGCAGCGGCCAAATCCTCCCCCCACCTCCTGTCTCCACGCACAGGTTCCCTCCTCCCAGTGGAGGCCTGACTCACCGGTATCCCCTCCCAAGCTGTCCCAGAGCCCAGACTGGAGACACTTCCTGTGGTGTCTAAACGTCCCGTGCCAGCCGCGTACAATACGGTCAGGGAACGGATTCTGATGAGCAGCATTCTGTAAAGGACGCTGGCGTATACCCTGTTTTCTGCCCGGGACGAGGTGGCACATCTCTCATTCCGGGGTCCATTACTGGCCAAAATCCTCCCTGAATACGCCATCACAAGGGGAGAGCGGGATTTTGAACAGGAAGAGAGGTCCATGTGATGTAATAATCACAGTCTCTTTGGACATTCGCTTGTTGTCATCTCTGATCGGACGCTCGTGGTGGCTGTCAACTGATCCTGAATCAGTACAATCAAAGTCTGCACTGCAGTCTCTCTCTGGTAACTATTCAGGAGAGCAGGGGAGTGGGCGAATACTCACAGTGATATGCACAGCATGCTGCCTTTAATGCTCAGTCCACCTCTCATGCTGCTTTTCCATGTTTGAAGACACACAGGGGGTCTGTTTTTTTGGAAGAGCCACAGGTGTGAGCCCAGATAGTCAGCTGCTTCTATTAGTGGTAGAACGATTAATCAGCCTGATTATGTTCTGATATGTTCTGACGGTTGATATGGTCGTTAATCCAATGAGCGTGCACGTTGCAACAAATTCTGAACAACGTGCAGGGAGTACGGAGCTGAGAAAGATGACTTTTTTTAAGTACTAGGACAGGACAAAATTGCAACACTCAACAATAATAATATTGGCCAAATATCGGCCAAACGGCTTTCCTGCTCTCCTAGATATCGGTACCAGCATCAGTCTTAAAAATCAAAATCGGTCAAGTTCTAGCTTCTATAATAATAATAATAAAAAAACAATAATAATAATAATCATTATTATCATTAATTAATAATAATACTCATTATTATAAAAGATCTCAAAACAATTAATTATGGGGGAGGGGTTCATTCATCAATAATGTATAACACCTGGTGATGCACGGCAGCCATTTTGTGCCAGGGTAATCACCACACATCACCTGAAGTGAAGAGGCAAGGATTTATTTAGGCAATTAAACCCGGGGATGATCAGATGGCCAAGCTGTGAGAGCCAGATTGGGAAATTTGCCAGGACACTGGGAAACAGCCCTAGTCTTTGCGATAAGTGGCATGGGATCCTTAATGATCCAGTTTCCTGCAGCACAGTGTCCCAATTTCCACATTGGGGGTTTTATTTATTTTAAATACCTGCATAAAACTTTTGAAAAGTGAGCTAAAAGATTAAATAAATATATTAACATTAATGTTAATGTTGCCAATACTGTCAACTACTGCTATGAGTATACTGCTTGAATGCCTTACACATTTTAATCGGTAGCTGAGTGCAGCTCTTTGCCGTCTCAGGAAAACCGCCATCTCCAACAATTCCCCGGTGAACAGATACACTGCCCGCCGCTAGGGGCCGCTGTTTAGACATCTTTTATCTAATGTATTTAGGTAAGTTTGATTGGAATGTGCCAGTATTTTTTGCTGAATAATTTCTTAAACACGTACCCATACACACACACGCACACAAACACACACACACACACATATATATATATATATATAAGAATTGCACACATACACACACACACACACACACACACATATATATATATGAATTACACACACACACACACATACAGTATATATATATATATATGATTTTCTTCCAGGAGACCTTCCTTGTCCCCCTTAAGGAGACTCTGCCGATCTCAGTCCCTTTGTTGTAATCTTTGATAATGCTGATGTGCTGGGTGCAGAGCATTTTGCCCTCACCACGGCAGTCTCCACAGCGCCAACACTGTGCCTACTCTGGGCATGCGGAGCCGAGGCTGCTGGGAGAGGGCCGCATGCTGCCTGCCAGTTGCATAAGCCGGTCTGGATCTCTCCAGGGGACTCCCCAAATCCTCACACAGCTGGCGGCTTCATTCGGAGCTCTTCTCCTCCTTTCATCTTTGCAAACAAACGGTCTTATTCATTCATTTTCCTACTCGCATTTCATATTTGAGCAAAAAGAAGAAAAAAAGGAAAAACTAAAAAAGTTGTGTCTCTCAGCTGCCGCCTCGGCCTTCATCGCTCTCGGCAGAACACAAACATATTTGTTTCTATATTTATTTATTCACTGATGTATTTTTTTTCGTGCCAATTTAAATATATTTCGAATAAAAACTATTCAGGGTTATAAGGCCACCTTCCGTTGCCATCACCTGTAGCTGCACGTGGCATAGAGCACAGGAAAGTGGCTTATGTCCCAGGCCACCGCAGCCAAGCTAAGGTTTAGCTCCCATAAATCTCCCCATGTCTACATTAACATTTACATTTCAGGCATCTTATCCAGAGCGACTTACACAATTGACATTTCTTTACATACAATCCATTTATACAGCTGGATATTTTTACTGAAGCAATTCAGGTTAAGTACCTTGCTTAAGGGTACAACGGCAGTGCCCCCACCTGGGAATTGAACCGGCAACCTCTGAGTTACAAGCCCAGTTCCCTAACCATTACACTACATAGCCGCCCCACGAGCACATCATCATTGCGCACTGATCACACCGCCGGCTTCAAAGCCAGTCAGCAGCTGCCCGACATGGCTTATGCCGTCCCCCTTCAAATCTGTCAACTCTGGGGCTGTCAAATTACTGGCGGGGGGAGGGCTGCAGAGCTGGGGGGGGGGTTGGGGGCATATGGGGATGGTGGAGTGTGTGTGTGTCTGCGTGGAGGGGGATGGGGGTGTGTGCAGGTGCTGGATGCAGGGCAGAGAGTTGTATGTGTGCGCACGCATGCATGTGTGTGTGTGCATGTGTGGAGGGGGTGTGTGGGTGGTAGACACAGGACAGAGGTTTGTGTCTGTGTGTGCAAGTGTGTGGAGGGGGGTGTGGGGATGTGTGGGTGGTGGTCACAGGGCAGATGTTTGTGTGTGTGTGTGTGTGTGCATGTTTGCGTGTGTTTGTGTGTGTGCCTGTGGGTGTGTGTGTATGGGGGGGTTATAATGTTGACATGCATCACTCTTAAGTCTCCTCTCCTGCATCATATCATATAGCCTCCCTGCAGTAGAGCGGTGGTCGACTGTCCAAGGTAATTCCCCCTGTCCCCTCCACCTCTCTCGGCTCTGTAATGCCCTCTGCTCTCATGCTGCAGTCTCCACACCACTTTGGGAAGAGGGGGAAAAAAAGAAAATTAAATGAGTTTTGTAGGCCCTTGCGTGCCCAAAAAAAACCTGCCACTCCGAGAAGGGGCGACATCGCTGCAATTATCGGCACTCATGCAGACCGTTGCCAATGGATTACGTTTTAATTTTGGGTCCACAATGAGAGAGCTGCGCCAGATATTCCGGTAAATTAATGCAAAATTTCAAGGTTTCTCTATTGTGGAGCAGGCATTTCTTGACAACGTGCCTGAGCCCCTGCTGTGGACACACAGTGTTATTGTGTAGGTCTTTGCCGAGTGTCCTCGTACCCTGCCGCAAAAAGGGCAGGGTACGCAAGCTAAAATGAACTTAAGCAACAAACAATATTCTTCAGATCCATTCAAATAAAAATGTTCACGAAATGTGCTCGGCCTGCCGTTCGTGCTTTTTAACCATGCAGTATATCTCCTCCAATTCATTAATAAATCAATTTAAAGACTAAAAAAATAAAGACTAAAGTTTTGCCAGGTATGAAGCACAGGAATGTTGGACTGTTAATGGGAATGTGCAGTGCACGCACATTCCAAGTGAACATCCGGAGCGAGTAAAGTGATAGGGTGTCTGGGACCGTGGATTCTCCACTGTGCTGTGTGCGATTGATATTACCAGCAGCAGGCAAGGGTTGGGCAGAGCAATCACCCTGAGAGTGGGGGCTTTTGACAGGACCAGACCTCACCTTGCTGTGGCAGTGAGAGCACCTACGATGGTGGGGATGAGCAGTGGTGTAATTGGCTGAAGAATGGGAGTAATCGCGCTCCTTTAATGCCTCTTTAATACTTCTGCTGCCTGTTAATCGCAATCAGACCTTGAGGGCAGTGCCGGTCCCCGCTCTCCCCTCTCCCCTCTTCTCGCTCAAGGGCAGGGCTTTCTCGTCCCCCACTGGAAAGATTCGCCTGACTGAGAATTAAAGAGAGGAAAAAGGGGGTGGGGGGTGGGGTGATTGGAGAAAGAATGAATGCTTTTGCCACGTGTTAGCAAAACGATCAGGAGCGCTCCTGCATCTCAGGCACTGCCATGCCGATGGGTAATTGATAACCTGCCACACGGTCAGAACTTCGATCCACGAGCGCTGACACAAATATCACGCCTTCACGCTGCATTTCGTCATGCTTGTGTCTCCATGCCTGCCAAACAGACGTGTAAACGTCAAAGTGAAGTCTCTCTCTCGTGAGCGCCGCATGAGAGCATGGGCTCTGATTATGGCCCAAGGCAGGAGGCCCTGGCAGCCCCATGGCTCCTCTAATGCTGTGCAGTAAGTGGACGGTTGTGTGGCCCTGTCCAGACCAGTAACAGTGAAGAGGCTTCACTTATTGACCGTGTGTTAAGTGAGCAGTGAGAGGGGGCAGGCCGTCACCCTGTTCCCTGTTCAAAGCCATTAAGAGCCACTGCTGCAATGGACCAATCCTGTCAATGCTGTGAGCTTTATTGTGTTTTTTGTTTAAAACGTTTTTTTACATACACTGCAATTCTAATCAAAACGTAAAAATGCCCTGGGAGATTTTCTCTTCCCTTACCTCTGTTTTTCTTCAGCTGCATGATGTTAACTGGCAGCGATTTAATATACCCTATTAAAACATCCCCAGGAAATAAAAACACCCGAGCTACTGTAAAATATAATCACAGCACTTTGACCCGTGACACAAACCACTTCAGGAAATGCATACATTTTAGTGACAGGTGAGATACCAATGTAAAAAAAAATAGGAATTGATTCAGGAATGGGGATGCGGTGACCACCAGACTGACAAATCATGCAACGCTGATGCAACGTGCCAACCCTTGACCCCCCCTGCTGCTGTCGGCAGCAGTGGCAGGGATGATATCACCAGGCCTGGGGATGTGAGCACGGCTGGGCGCGTCGCCCTCTCTGCGGCAGCGCCACATCTGCCCGGCGTGTTGTCGTGGCAGCAGCAGTGCCACATCTGCCCGGAGTGTTGTCGTGGCAGCAGCATCGCCACATCTGCCCGGCGTGTTGTCGTGGCAGCAGCATCGCCACATCTGCCCGGCGTGTTGTCGTGGCAGATGTGGCAGTGTTAATGTGTCTGGCGCGCCACGAGGCCATGCCTTGCGACCTTCCCACGTTTACGCCATCCATTAATATCATCGTGGAACAGCCGGCTGTCGCGAAAACACACACACACACACACTCATACCCGCGGACACACACACGTGGATACACACTCACGTCCACACACACGCAGATACACACTCACACCCACACGCACAAGGTCGCACACACCCGCATGTAGTCACACACGCACGCACGCACACAGGTACAGACATACGCTTATGCACACACACACATACATGCATACATACACACAACCATGCAGCCCACGCGCACACGCATATATATGCACATATGCACACACACACACACACACACACACACACACAGCTCACATGGCGAGCGCTGAGTGTAAGCGGATGGGGAATTGGGGTGCCTCATAGGTCAGTCTGCCGGGACTGCAGAGGCTTCTGTGAAAATGAACGCCATAATCGCTCATAACCATTGAGAGGTGTGCGCCGTTTCTTTCCAGAACGTATTCAGGTGAGGGCCGATCGATGAGACGTGTCGCTGACACCGAATCTATGGGGTTTTTTTCATCGTTTCTCCGTTTCTTCTAAACGGTTTTGAAACGTGGTACGATCTCTTCTTAATCCTGGGGGGCGGGTAGCATCTGAAAGCCTCAGCGTGCCTCTATAGTCACGTTCCAAAACCTGCCAGGGTTCCTGACCAAGGTGTAGCCAAAAAAAAAAAAAAAAAGTTAAAAGGAAAAAGAAAAAACGCAATACATGTATCTCCTAATTAATCAACTGCACGCAGGAATAAAACGGCACGCTTTTAGCGGCGGGAGCCGGGGGTGGGTATAAATAACCCAGAAGAAGGGAGAGATAGAGCTGGAATAAAGGCTTTACTTCAATTACAGACCGTAACGGGAGGAACGGGAGCCCGCTGTTTAGGATTCTGCGCACGGCGTTGGTAATTTGTCAGCTCTGGAGAGTGCTGTAATAGTCGCGTAATGGCAGTGCTTTGAAGAAGCGCAGCTTTTCCAGACACCAGGGGGGGAAAAACAAAGGTGAAAAATGTCCGCCGATGGATCCTGAAGGAACCATACATCCTCGTTAGTCCCCCATCTCGCACCGCCTCGCCCCAGATGCATCGCGCTTAACGGCTATTATGACATCAAGCTCCCCTCTGCTCGCACACATCACACAGGCAAACACGCTCTCTCTCTCTCACACACACACACACACAAACTCACACATACAGAAACACACACACATGCACATAAGCGCACCCGCGGCCACGCATTTAAGATCATCATTGCAATTCACTTTTTTAAAATAAACTTTGGTCAAATGAATTGATATGCTTGTCTAACTAAATCATCCGTAAAAAAAATCCGTATCTAGCTAGTTATATTGGGTAATGTAAACAGCATTGATTTGTTAATTACTAGATCCGGCTAACGTTTAAGTTAAATTACTGCAACGTCAGTTAAAACAACCAAAAGTTTCATCGTTAGCAAAGCAAAGCCACGCGTTCAAACCTCCACGAGTTCTCACTGTGGCTGGCTGATCCATTCAGAACGCTGTGCTGTGATAACGGCGAACAGAATTATATTTACTCTTCACCGTACTGATCTCAGTGGGTTCCCTTGTTTACAGTCATACATGCTCACACATGTATCATTTACATGCAGATTTTTTTCACTTCAGACTGTAGAGGGAAACCTCTGGCAGTTCAGCAGCACACTTAACACACCGTTACGGAGAGCACCTGTAGCATGCCGATCGAACCCTATTTTAATAATATGGACAAATACAATATGTTGCTCGCCGAACGGGAAAGATAAGCCGTCTGCTTCGCACATGGGGTTTCATTCACATCACAATAAACCCGGTTCCTTTAAATACATTAAAAAAACAAAAACGGCACATTTTGAAATGTGCACTCAGCCTCTGCAAACATCTGCAAAAGAATCCCCTTATCAAATAATTCTTATTATCTTCTAAGTCCTTAATGGAGTTAAATAACAAACTGAATCGATTTTGTTTTTGATTTTTTGCTTTTCTCATTTGACCAGAGAGTGATCATCTTTTTTCTTTCTTTCTGGGAGCTGAAAATATTGATTAAACAATATATTTCGTTTTATTAATATATTTATGCATGAAGGCCTCACTAATGAACCTTCAACCTATTGACTCATAATAATGCAATCATGCAATTGGAGTTAATTACACACACACACACACACACACACACACACATATATACAGTGAGCACCATAATTCATTGGACAGTGACACATTTTTTTAATTTTTTATTCTGTATTCTAGCACTTTGAGATTGAAAGGAAACAATTATAGATTATTGAATATAAATTATAGAACCTTCTGTACATAGTCCTCCCCATTTTCAGGCATCATAATTCATTGGACAGTTTAACATAATGTAGAATAAAGTAATCATTTGACATATTTGGTCACATAACCTTTGCATGCAATGACTGCTTGAAGTCTGCGACGCATAGACATCACCAGACGCTGGGTATCTTTCCTGGTGATGCTCTGCCAGGCCTGTACTGCAGCCATCCTCAGTTCCTGCTTGTTTTGGGGACTTTTTGCCTTCAGTCTCCTCTTCAGCATGTAAAATGCATGTTCAATTGGATTCCGATCCGGTGATTGACTCGGCCAAGCCACTTTTTGGCTGTCAAAAAGGTTATTGTCTTGTTTCATGATGAAGTGCCATCCAGTGAGTTTGGAGGCATTTGGTTTTATCTGAGCAGATAAAATATTTCTGTAGACTTCAGAATTCATTGTTCTACTTCTGTCTGCAGTCACATCATCGATGAAGACAAGTGAGCCCGTTCCACTGGCAGCCATACAGGCCCAAGCCATAACACCCCTTCCACCATGTTTCACGGATGAGGTGGTATGTTTTATGTATCATGGGCATTTCCTTTTTTTCTCCACACTTTCCTCTTTCCGTCACTCTGGTACATGTTCATCTTTGTCTCATCTGTCCACAAGACTCTGTTCCAGAACTCTTGGGGCTCTTTTAGGTGCTTTTTAGCAAACTGTAATCTCGCCTTTCTGTTCTTCAGGTTTATCAGTGGTTTGCATCTTGTAGTGTACCCTCTGTAGTCCTACTGGTGTACACCTGCATCCAGGAGAGTGTTTTTGATCTGTTGGGCCGTTGTCAGTGGGGTTTTCTTCACGATAGAGAGTATTCTCCGGTCATCCATTACAGTGGTCTTCCTTGGTCTACCAGGTCTTTTGACATAATTGAGTTCACCAGTTGTTTTTTTCTTGTTAATGATAAACCAAACTGTTGATGTTTGCAATGTTCCTGATTGATTAATATTCATTTCTGAGCCTTATGACAGCCAGCTTAATTTGCATCGACACTGCTGTCTTCCTCATGTTGTCACACTCCAACAACAATCTCCAAAGGCAATTGCAAAGTCTAGAATCAAGACCAGACATCAACAACTCTCTTCTGCATTCACTAACAACACAAATGAATACACCTGCCTAGCGAAACACATCTGTGAAACCAATTCAACAAATACTTGTAGTACCTTAAAATGGGGGACCATTTCTAAACGGTTCATCCAATATGGATGAAAATACCCTCAAATTAAAGCCGACAATCTGCACTTCAACCTCATTGTATCCTTTCAAACTCAAAGTGCTAGAGTACAGAACCAAAATAACAAAAAATGTGTCACTGTCCAATGAATTATATATATACACTGCCTGGCACAAAAAAAGTCACCACCTGGATTTAACTAAGCAAATAGGTAAGAGCATTCCATTGGATAATTACTGCAGTGATTAATATGTTTTAGCTGGCAACAAGTTATTTAACCCTAACTGATGCAGTGAGTAGCTTCTCATTTCTTAAACAACCATGTCCGAAGACATATCCTGTGGTTGTGGAAAAGATGTTAATCTGTTTCAGAAGGATCAAATTATTGGCCTGCATCAAGCAAATAAAAGGAGGAGATTGCTGAAGCTACTAAAATTGGGTTAAGAATTGTCCAACGCATTATTAAAACCTGGAAGGATAGTGGTGAACCATCATCTTTGAGGAAGAAATGTTGAATGATCGTGATCGGTGATCACTTAAACTTTTGGTGAAATCATATCATAAAAAATCAACAGTAGAACTCACGGCTATGTTTAATAGTGAAAGTAAGAGCATTTACACACGCACAATGCGAAGGGAACTCAAGGGATTGGGACTAAACAGCTGTGTAGCCTTAAGAAAACCACTTGTCAGTGAGGCTAATTGGAAAAAAAGGCTTCAATTTGCTAGGGACCATAAAGATTGGACTCTGGAGCAATGGAAGAAGGTCATGTTGTCTGATGAGTCCAGATTTACCCTGTTCCAGAGTGATGGGCGCATCAGGGTAAGAAGAGAGGCGGATGAAGTGATGCACCCATCATGCCTAGTGCCTACCGTACCGGGGGCAGTGTTATGATCTGGGGTTGCTGCAGTTAGTCAGGTCTAGGTTCAGCAACGTTATGTGCCCAAAGAATGAAGTCAGCTGACTACCTGAATATACTGAATGACCAGGTTTTTCCATCAATGGATTTTTTCTTCCCTGATGGCACGGGCATATTCCAAGATGACAATGCCACGATTCATCGGGTTCAAATTATGAAAGAGTGGTTCAGGGAGCATGAGACATCATTTTCACAGATGGATTGGCCACCACAGAGTCCAGACTTTAACCCCATTGAGAATCTTGGGGATGTGCTGGAGAAGACTTTGCTCAGCGGTCCGACTCTCCCATCATCAATACAAGATCTTGGCAAAAAAAAAATGGAACTCTGGACGGAAATAAATGTTGTGACATTGCAGAAGCTTATCGAAACGATGCCACGGCGAATGCGTGCCGTAATCAAAGCTAAAGGCGGTCCAACTAAATATTAGAGTGTGTGACTTTTTTTTGGAACGGGCACTTTCACCCCCTTTGGCACATTTCATATTTTATTTTCTTACTTAATGGAATCAAAATGGATTTAATTGGGATCAAATACTCAAAAAATCAAATAAAAAATAACTCTAAAGCTTTTTCTTAATTAATGACAAATAAAAAACAGACAATAATTGATTCCATAAGCATTCACCCCCCTTGACTTAACACTTGGTAGAAGCACCTTTATCTGCAATTACAGCTGTGAGTCTGTTTGTGTAATTCTCTACCAGCTTTGCACATCTGGACACTGCAATATTCACCCATTATTTAGAAAATTGCTCAAGCTCCATTAGGTTGGATGGAGATGGTTGGTAGCAATTTTCAAATCTCTCCACAGGTTCTCAATGGGATTGAGGTCTGCAATATATATATTGTGGCAGCCCAAGGGGGTGCCCAAGGAAATGGCTGCCTGGCCCTCCAACACATTGCAGGCACTTGAGCCAGAAAGACACCTGAACGAAGTCAAGTGATTGGGACTACGGACAGCTGAAGACCATTTGGAGGCCTATTTAAAGGACTCTGGTGTGTCACACTAAGAGGGAGTAGGTTGGTGGTTTTTGAGAGTGTTGTGGAGACTGTGTCACAGAGTGTTTTTGGGAGAGTGTTTTTGACCCTTGTGTTAAACCAGGCAGAGCACAGTTTTGCTTTGCAGGAACTGTACCAAACCACCTCTGCACCACCCTGACCGAACAAGGGAAGAATGAAGAGCTCCCCGTCCTGAGAGAGCAACTGAATGACTTAAATCGGAGACTAGACCAAAAGGAAGCCCAACACCAGGCTACGGAAACTCTTTTTGGGACGTGTTGAAAATCCAAACCGAAACTCTGATTTATCTACAGGATGAACTGGAAAGGGTGAGTGAGGAATTGGAATGTGTGAAATGTATGCCCGTTGTACAAAATTCTAGCACCCAGGTGGAGATCTTGCAGCCAGTGGAGCCAGCAGGAGAAGATGGCCAGATCGTTAAATTATCGTTTTGTTTGTATTACTGCGTCCTCTGGGTTATTTAACTGCCTAAACTCTCTGCAAAGGTCTGTGAGTGTCGCCCATCCACAAGAGACATCACTATATATATAAATATATACACACAGGAGCTCCATTTGTCCATTATAGTCTAATTTCATTTGTCTCGGATTATCAATCTGGAGACGTATACTTCCTGGAGATTCCTGGCTCTCCCCCAACAGTGTGACTTGACCTGTTTTTACTCGTGCGTGTGTGTGTGTGTGCACACGTGTGCGTGTGTGCTTAAAAACGACTGTGTCTATATGTTGTGTGCTTATGAACGTGTGTGTTTGTGCACCTGTGTGTGTGTATGTATGTTTTTGTGTATGTTTAGTGTTGCGGCACTGGGTGTACATGTGTTGCTGTAGTAGGATGTGTGTGTGCACATGTGTGTGCGTTGCTGTAGTAGGGTGTGTGTGTGTGTTGCTGTGCTGGGTGTACGTGTGTTGTTGCTGTAGAATGTGTGTTGGTGTGTGTGTGTGTTGCTGTAGGAGGGTGTGTGTGTTGCTCTAATAGGATGTGTGTGTGTGTGTGTGTGTGTTGCTGTGCTGGGTGTATGTGTGTTGCTGTAGCAGGAGGTGTGTGTTGCCACGCTGGGTGCGTGTTGTGTGATGGATGTGTGTAGATGACTCAGACTGATTGTGCTCATCTATCCCTGCACGGCAGCTCATTCAGATATAATGAGTTTGCTGGGGTGACCTCACCTTCTGGGTTCAGACACCTGATTAAATATCCCTCCGTACCAAGAGAGTGAGGGGGCTGCTATTCTTCTCTGTCCAACCCCTTTGTACAGAGTGGGAGAGCTGTTCTCCCGTAACTTTCTTACAACTTCACGCTTTTTGATTGTGAAAGATGCGTATTCACAGTGGGCACAGTATAAGTTGAGCTAGGGAAAACCGCAGAGAACCCAGAAAAAGCATTCTCATTCATAAGGTTTCAATGTACCATATGATTTTTACTGACCTATTTTTGCTATTGCCTGTACGTGTTGGTAAACACAACGGCGTCTCTCATCATGAATAAACCTCATTGTGTCAGTTCCCTCGGGAGCAGGCCCATCGATTGGACACCGTCTGTTTTAATGGGGTCTGGCAGGTTTTTGTCTTTCGAACTTTGATCTGACTGATCCATAAACAATGCTCACTGAGTAATATTGGAAAAGAGATGCAATTGAGAAGAGAAGGTCCAAGGTCGATGTACTTCAGCCATATTCTTTATTTAACTTGATCAAATTGGTTGATGGTGTAAAAAATGTAAAAGGTGATAGCTTTCGACGGATCACAAAGCCTCTGCATTTGTGCCCTTGAAGCAGAAGTGACAAGGAATGGGAATAACCACAGATCAATCAGGGCAAATGTTGCGAAGCACTTTCAGAAGTTTGTCTGCCACTGCGGGAAAAAAAATCTGCTCGCCTTTTCACCATGTGTTGGTAGCTTGCGTTTTTTTTTTTTTTTTTTTACGTTCACAAGAAACACTGCGAGAAATGTCCTGTCAGAACACGTGATGCTCGTCTTTGGCAGGGTAAATTAGACACCGAGTGGGTGGGAGGACGCTCAGCAGCCCTGGGGTTGTGCTTTATTTGCAGTCGTGAGCCCACAACAGCTCTGGCCTCTCGCTCCCCTTGCTGTGACCCAGAGGTGGCCATCGGCACTGACCACCCAATCATCGTGCTGTGCCAGTATCATCACAGCCACCAATATAGCTGTGTGAATATGCCATCACTTCCCCCATACACACACACACACACACACACACACACACACACACGCACTCATTCACACACACACACACACACTCACACACGATGCACTCACACACTGCACTCACACCCGCACACACACACACACACACACACACACACACACACATGCACGCACACACACACACATCCACACACTTCATTCACACATACACACACAGATCACACACACACACACACACACACACACTCATTCACATACACACACAGATGCGCACACACACACACTCATTCACATACACACACAGATGCACACACACACACACACACCACACACACTCATTCACATACACATACACACACACACACAGACACACACAGACACTCACACACACGAGCACTCTCGCCACCCCCAGACCGCCCCTGACCCTGTCCGATCCCCTCTCCCACGGTGAGGGCGAGTGTCTCTCTGTTTGCTACGCATGAGTGTGCAGTGTGGTTGCCGTGGAAACCCTGCCTGCTTAGGCCCGTGTGACGATCAGCTGCCAGTCTCCTCCCCACTGTAATGAACACACAGTCATACATACACACACACACACACACACACACATACACATAGACAGACACACACTCTATACAGCAACTGCATATGAACACACAAACACACAAGGTAAAGCAGACACACTCACACTCACATACGGCATACAGGTAGTGAACAAAAAAAATGGACAACAATGTAAGGTCAAATAATAGGTTGTTGGGACAACTGTGGGCAGTATGGCCTGTATGCACCGTGGCAAAGAGTCTCCCAAAATATAATATTCTTTATTGCCATGTTACACAAGGTAATTGGAATTTGTCTTTTCGCATGCCTCACCCAAGAGAGATCCGAGGACAGGGTCAGCCATAGTATGGCACCCCTGGAGCAGTTAGGGGTTCAGTGCCTTGCTCAAGGGCACTTCAGCAGTGCCCCAGGAAGTGAACTAGCATCCCTCTGGTTTCCAGTTTATTGTGCTTTCCTTTTGGCTTTCCTGGGATTTGAACCAATTATTCCACTTGCCAGCCCGTGCCACTAACCACAGAGCCACTGCACACCCCTCCAGAACCACCAGAACCCTTCACAGTTGTAACAGTGTTGTGTTTAAGGCTGTCAATCGATAACACATTTTTATCGAATTAATTACATGATATGTTGATTAATTAATCACATTAATCGCAAATATTCACATATATCAATATTTGCTGGGAAAAGCCCCCAAATGAAGATATTTAAATTCAAAGACATTACATTATTGTGGCAGACGAATAAAGCATTGAATAGACATTACAAAAGGTGGCTTTAGAAGTCAATATATTGTTTTATTTATCTTCAGAAGTTTTCACAAATACGTGTTGTTGGTTTTTTCATTTTTTATCAACGGTTCCATCTGGGCGTTTTTTTGTAGGTACATTTTCCATTCAGAAGGCCAAGCAGAGATTGGTCATCCGCTTCCATTATGTTCGCAGCCAGGCAATGACACGGCGACCGCCAATTGTGGTTGGAATTCTGCAACGTATGGTGACGTTCGGGGTCAGGGGGCAAAATTGACTAAATGCGTAACTTTTTTTATTACGTTGTTTTTTTAATAATTAATTGCACTAAATTAACGTATTAAATTGACAGCCCTAGTTTCTATGTATTTTTTTTCACTACCTGTAGTAGTACACAGAAAGTTCAAGTTTTATTTGTCATATGTATAGGTACAAGTACACAGTACAATGAAATTATTTCTTCATGTCTTCAACTTCATTCTTCAATGTCAATAAAAAGAAAAGAGAAAGCACAATAATACATTATCCAAAAATGTACAAAAAAAGAGGGGCGATGCTGATGTAGTGCAAAAGTGATGTAGTGCAATGTTTCAAGTATAGGCACAGGCCTCTAATCCGTGCAATCTGAAAGACTATAGGGGGACGGGAGGGGGAGATCAGGATGAGGACAGTTTAGGAGCCTGATGGCGATGGGGTAGAAAGCATTTCTGAATCTGGTGGTCCAGGTCTTTATACTCCTGTATCGTTTCCCTGACAGCAGGAGCAAGAACAATCTTTGGTTAGGATGGGTGGGGTCATTGTTGGCCCCTCCTGATGACATGTGTGGTGTAGATGTCCCCCATGGATGGGAGTGCCACTCTGATGATGCGCTGAGCCACCTTCACCACCCGCTGGAGGGACTTGTGGTAGTACGTGAGGACGCTCTCCACTGGGCACCTGTAAAGGTTTGTTAAGATCCTGAGTGGCATGCAAAATTTCCTGAGTTTCCTGGGGAAAGAGAGTCTCTGTTGGGCTTTGCTGACCAGGGTGGCAGTGTTGTGTGACCATGACAAGTCCTTGGTGAGGTGGACTCCAAGGAATTTGAAGCTCTTCATCCATTCTACTTCCGCACCATTGATGTAGACTGGGGGATGTGGCCTGCTCCGCTTCCTGAAGTCTATTAACAGCTCCTTGGTTTTTCCCGCATTAAGTGACAGGTTGTTGTCAGTGAACCATACTGCTAGGTCTTTAACTTCTTCCCTGTATGCTGACTCCTCATTGTCCGTAATCAGACCATTGACTTGTGTCGTCCGCAAATTTGACAATGGTGTTGTTGTCGTGTCTAGCCACGCAGTCATACGTGTACCGGGAGTGAAGCAGTGGGCTGAGGACACAACCCTGGGGGTGCCGGTGTTCATGAAGCAAGGTAACGACATGTGCACACATTAGGGGTGTGAAGGCATACCGTGATATTGAAATATGAAATAGTACTATCATAAACTAAACGGTACACCAGGATACTTGATCATGTCGCAACAAAAAAAAGTTATTGCATGCATCAAAAATATTCCAGCTATTCGCCAAACTAAATAACCCTGACTACATAATGTCACACTGGAGCTGACACAGTGTCTAACGTCATTTAATGACACCCTCCTCTTTGATTGAGACTGTGGGAAGATGGCGGTGCGCCCAGGCGGTGGTTATGGTTAGACAAGTTCAGTGCGGTGCGCCGGGATGTTTAAAGTGCCGGGACAGGAAGGAGGAAAAGACCAACTGAGACTCATGTTGGAGATCCAGTTCCAGTATTGCTTTTTTTATTCTTGTGCATGGCATGCCATAAACGTGTCCTATATATGGAGGGAATAAAACTGGATACAAACCTTTGAATTTGCCGGTGTTTCATTCTGTATTCCTGTGAAATGTCCTCAATACAATTAATCACAGACAGACTATTGCTGTACGGCTTGCTGCTATGAAGTGCTTATATTTATCTTCTCTTGAACACATTTTCTTGTAACCATATGTTAATCTACAGAACAATGCTCCTAGCTTTAGGTTTTATTAAGAAGCTGCTTTAAGAACAGCGTGATATGTAAAGTGCTAACCACATTTGAGTTTGATCGGTCCTTCATCGGTCACGTTTCCCTTGCTTTTTTTTCCAACGCAAATTTATTTAATTTTAAATATCCTAGCTAAATGATGGCTGGCTGCTAGCTTGCAAAGCATAAAATACTCTTTGTTGATAGTCCCACGTTGCAGGAAATGTACATGCATCTTAAAGTACTACTCATTTGACAGGTCAGTTTTAAAATATTGAGAAATATGCAAATTAATTACAACAAATAAAACGTGTTGAGTCTATGCTCAGTTTAGACGATAGTATGATCAGCTGTTAGATCCCACCCCATCACCCCATACAGAATGAGGGGAATGCAAACATACATACATACATACACACACACACACACACACACTCATACACACACGCACACACACACACACACTGTGAATATACTGTATGAACTCGCACCCACACCTCACATTTACACTCTCGCTCACACGCACATTCGCTCAGAATGACACCCTCAGCCGCACGTTTCCAAAACGAAACACACGCAGCCCCCTCCTCATCCCTCTATCATTTTACCCATCTCCTTCTCTCCATCATCTTTCTATCCCTCTCCATCTCTCACACCTCTTTGTCGTCTCTCTTTCTCTTTTCTTCCTCTCGTCTTTGCGGGGGTGCTGATCTGTGTCTTATCTGAGTCTGCAGCGCTGTTAGCGCACGCGCTCAGTCCCGCCTCGTCTCACATCACAGCCAATCAGAGGAGTTCAGCGACGGGGCTACCTACTGTCAGCTGTACCCATCTCGGCTCGACCCCCCCGCCCCGTTGGGGCGTGGGCGGCAGGCAGCTGGTACAATGCTCCATGCCAAACACGCGCCGCCACAGAACTGTCACATCCGACAAGTATTCGGGGGCGCCCGTGGAACGCAGGCATGCGGTAAATCTCCTCGTACGCCCTGCGAAACGCTCGGCCCCGTCATCCCGCTGTCACTTTACAGCTGTTTCTGAAACGTTTCAAAGCTGCCATATCAGGGACGACTTCCTTACCCCCCCGCCACACACACGCACACCGTCACACCTCGAGCGGCGCAGCTTCAGATAGTGATGCAGACCCTTTGGCGGCTGCGTCTTCCTCCCTGCTCTTCGTCACGTCGACGAAGCGCGAGTCCTGCTGCCGGAGGAGTACAGCGGCAAAGTAAAGTGTCACCGTCTTAACACCAGCCCCCCCGGACCCCACCCGACCACCACCCGCCGAGCAAACCGCACTTCAAACATGACAAACAGACAGCAGCGCAGAATGGAAGCGCTAACGAACCCCGCGACCCCAAACTGCTGGCCTGCCTTCCTCAAGAGCCAGCGCCGTCCGCCTCAGAAGGAGAAAACAAAAAACAACAACAAAAGTGTCTCTGAGCGGGAAATATTCACAAGGTCATATTTAATATTTCTGCGCAGGGGCAGGTACGACCTGGATCTCTGACGGCGAGGTAATTGCACATAAGAGCATTTAAAGGACAAATGCTGATGGAGGTTTAAGTGGGATTTGGGGAGAGATTTATTTAGGAAGAAGCAGAGGATCGGTGGAGAGGTGAGAAATGAGGAGGGTAATGTCAGAGAGAGCTGAATTTTTCACAGATTCTGTGGGGCTCTGTGAAAGACAAAGAGGGTGGCTGCAGGTCTGACCGGTGTCACAGGGATTCAGCACCACAGCAGAAAAAGGCCATTCATTTAGCATAGGGAAGACGCTATTACCAGAACTATCCTTCTCTCTAAGAGGACAAAAAGGAGGGAAAATGAAAGAGTCAAAGGCAAGAAAAGGAAAAAGGTACGATGGGGTGGGGAAACTAAGATGGTGTTATTAAACAAATCCAAGCAAGGAGGAACAGAACAGCCCCTCAGATATCAGACACGATTTATCAAACAATATTTTTTCATTTTTGAAGCTTCAGAGGATTTCTGACATAGAAAATGCTATATATGTGCTATTGTTATAGGGGCCTGACAAACCACCGAACGATGGGTATAATATTTCATAACAGCATAGGCGGGCAGCATAGGTTCGTGGGTAATTTAACGACCGTTAATGAAAATTTCGCCCGAAAAAATCCTTCTTGACACCATTACATTTGCGTGAAGAAATAAGGCAAAGGGAAAATGTTTAAATAAATAAATAAATAAATAAATAAATAAATAAATAAATAAATAAATAAATAAATAAATAAATAAATAAATAAATAAATAAATAAATAAATAAATAAATAAATAAATAAATAAACTAACTAACTACCTCCCAGGTAGAAATGTACAACGACTTTTTTAAAGGAAAGAGTTTGGAGCCTTACAGGGCTGCTAGGCCGTTAGCTCCTCGCGCAGCGCACGCGTTCGCGTTCTCTCGCCCCCATACAGTCAGCCGCGTGGAGGGGCCCGCCTCGCTCCGCGGAGCACCCGCGCTATACGAGCTGTTCAGGGGCCACATTCTCCCCTCTACCTGCGGTAATGATACAGTTTAAATGTAAGAGCTGCAACTCAATCTGCCTTCGCCAAGGACCCGACGCCTCTCCCTCGAGCGACGCCCCTCCCCCCCCCCCGCGCCCCGTTAGACAAGGGGGTTATGTGTTTATGACTCTTTTTATAGGGGCTGTGAGAAAGAGAGAGGAGGAGGGGGGTGACAGCTGGAAGGTGAGCTCACTGTTGTTAATTATTATTATTATTTTAAAAAGAGGAACACTTCAGGCCTCTGACGCGCATACCCTTAAACGCGATTACGTAGGCTACCGTTGTCAGTGACGACCCCTGCGCACAAAGATGACTCAGATTCACTGGGACTCTTTAGTGCCTGGTCATTAAATCTGGCTTTTTTTCAATACAGGGGATGCAGTCCGTCTTTGAGTTAAGCGAGAGGCACTTTTTTTTATTTTTTTTTTTTTTTGGTTTCTCACAACATTTTTTGGATAATAATATATAATATATGCCATTTAGCAGACGCTTTTATCCAAAGCGACTTACAGTAATGAATGCATACATTTTCAGTATATGTGGCCCTAGTGGGGATTGAACCCACAACCTAAGCGTTGCCGACGTGGATGATTTCAGCAACTCTCATACCTGCAGTGCAGGAATCAAAACAAACATTTAATAATATATGCCATTTAGCAGACGCTTTTATCCATCAAGGTTCAGACAAAAGGCAGCGTCTTTGCGGGAGCGCATTGTACTCGTGCAGCGGGATCACGGGCTCGGGTGTGCAGCGCGGATCAGCAGAGTTCATACGGCGGCACGTCACTGAAAGAGGAGGGGCCACGGACTGTCTGACACCTCGCTCCCGCGTCAGCCCGCTGGGACAGCTCTGCGGTGGAGCCGGAGCCACAGCCTGCCTCTCTCTCTCTCATTGCTCACCGTCTCTCTTTTCGGTTCAACTCTTTTCGGTTCAACGATGCTTTATTGGCAGGGCAACTGCAGCACACAAAACATACGTAATGTGAAATATAAAATGTTTCACTATGCTATATTTTTTGACATACAGGTGAACATAACGGTAAATATAATATTAGAATATTGTATATGCCTGTGTGTTAAACACACACACACACACACAGGCGCACGCATACATGTGCGGAGTGCAGACACACAAACACACACACACGCATGATTGTGCATCAGCCCATAACCACACTGATAGCAGCACACATCACCTGTCAGGTGATAATCATCAGAGGCTTTAAAGAACACTGTTGTTTTAAAAAGTGCAATGCTCCGTTCCACTGTATCCATCACATACACACCAGCAAAGTGCAATGCAGAGCATCTATTTAGGTAACACGGCATTGGTTTATATAAGGAGCCACTTGATCTAATTGCTGGGGTTGTGTTGACAGCTGGATATTGGGATGAATGTGCCTTGCTGATGCACTTTGTTTTTATTCGGCAGAAACCTCTAATAGTGAAACTAACACTCGCGCGCACAGACCCTGTCCTCTATACAGATAGACCCAGCCTGGGGCTGAGAGGAAAAGGAGCAGGCCAAGCGTGCTGTTTGAGAGGGCCCAGCTCAACGGGAGAGTAAACTTGCATTACTAAAATATCGTGCTTCTTACAACGAAGCAAGATATTTTTAAGCGTGTTTAAAAATGTGTTTTCTACTTAACATCTACTTACTTGTTATACTGACACACGTTTTCCTTGGCTCACGGTCATTTGAATTGATCGCTTGCTCAATGCCATGGGCGTCTTTGTCAGAGAAATGATTCTTCTGCACATGACGTTTTCCTTACAGTCCTGCGATCCATCTCGTTGGCTAATGAACACTCACACACCTAACGTTAGCTGCCTAGCAGCATCGACACTAAACTTCTACTGCTAACTTGCTAATTTAACTAGCTGGTCACTTCATACTCAGAACAGACATTAAACAAGAGCACTGAGGCATACCTGATCCCGCGCACTCAAACTGGCCTAGAACATGCACTCCATGTCATATTTGTATTTCATGTGCAGGAATTATTAATTAAAATATTTTGCAGCATTAATACATTTTATGCTGGACTAATGTGTGGAATTGACCAAAAATGTCTGTGATTCTAGCAATCGCATGCAAAAATTCCAGCCCTGCCTTCACACACACACATACGCACACGTCTAGCCACCCAAATGCACATGTGCACACACATACATGCATACAAACACACCCAACCATGTCTGCTCTTCACAGTTGAAACTGAGACTTCCTTACTTCGACTAGTGTTAAGCTGTGCTTGAAGCTGTTGTCCTGTGAGTTGCCTATCACGCAAGCTGTTGACTCTCAGAAACTTGTCTTCTGATTTTGTTGTGGATTTGGGTCTGCCAGACCTCTACCTGTCAGAGTTTCCTCCAGTTTCCAAGTGCCTTTTGATGGTGTAGGAAAGTACTCACTGCCAAATAATTTACATTACTTTTCAGTTTTTGGTAACTTAAACTTTTTTTTTAACCCCTGGCAGTTTAGCGCTTACCTTTGTACCATTTCAGGTTATTCACTGGACTTGAACTGCTTAAATTTCGGTAAAAACTGGAAAATCGGGGTGTTCTAAATTTTTTGACCGGTAGTGTACATGCATACAGACACACACAAATATATGCACGCACACACAATTACACACACTCATGCACGCGCACACAAACACACACGCGTGCACACACACTCACACCTGCTCATTAATGCAATTATCTGATCAGCCAATCATGTGGCAGCAACTCAATGCATAAAAACATGCAGACATGGTCAAGAGGTTCAGTTGTTGTTCAGACCAAAAATCAGAATGGGGAAGAAATGTGATCTAAATGACTTTGACTGTGGAATGATTGTTGGTGCCAGATGGGGTGGACTGCTGATCATCTCATGGGATTTTAACGCACACCACTCTGTAGAGTTTACAGAGAATGGAGCGAGAAACAAAAAACATCCAGTGAGTGGCAGTTCTGTGGGCAAAAACACGTTGTTAATGAGAGAGGTCAGAGGAGAATGGCCAGACTGGTTCAAGCTGACAGGAAGGCCACAGTAACTCAAATAACCACACGTTACAACAGTGGTATGGAGAAGAGCATCCCTGAACGCACAACACGTTGAACCTTGAAGTGGATGGGCTACAGCAGCAGAAGACCACACTGGGTTCCACTTTTAGATGTTTTTTGATTTTGGCATGGTCTGTCAGCTAAGAACAGGAAAGTGAAGCTACAGTGGGCACAGGCTCACCAAAACTGGACAGTTGAAAATGAGAAAAACATCGCCTGGTCTGACGAATCTCCATTTCTGCTGCAACATGCAGATGGTAGGGTCAGAATTTGGCATAAACAACATGAATCCATGCATCCATCCTGCCTTGTGTCAACGGTTCAGGCTGGTTGTGGTGGTGTAATGGTGTGGGGAATGTTTTCTTATTTTATAACATTTTAGGCTGTTTGACACCTATTGCAATTTAGGCCCACAAGACGCGGAATTAATACCAATTGAGCATTGTTTAAATGCCACAGCCTAGCTGAGTCTTGTTGCTGACCATGTACATCCCTTTATGGCCACAGTCTACCCATCTTTTAATGGCTACATGACAATGAGTTCAGTGTACTCCAATGGCCTCCAGAGTAACCAGATCTCAGTCCAATAGAGTACCTTAGGGATGTGGTGGAACGGGAAATTCGCAACATGAATGTGCAGCCAACAAATCTGTAGCAACCGCATGATGCTATCATCTCAACATGGACCAGAATCTCTTAGGAATGTTTCCAGCACCTTGTTGAATTCAGGCTGTTCTGGGGGCAAAGGGCGGTTCTACCCAGTACTAGAAAGGTGTACCTAATAAAGTGGCCACTGAGTGTACATACATACAGATACACACAAATATAAGCATGCACACACAATCACACACACGCGCACACAAACGCGCACACACACACACGCACACATGCACAGCCACTCAAATGCACATGTGCACAGACGTACAAGCATACAGACACACACAAATATATGCACGCACACACAAACACACACACTCGTGCACACACAAACACACACACAGTAGACAGGATTTCTTCCAGCTGGCCTGCAAACGAAGGAGGCCCATTCCAGTCTTTTGCCCAAACTCCACAAAACTCTCCCTCGCTACATCGGCTTTCAAGGGCTTCAGCACAATCTAAACAAACCACAAGGTCATTTTTTCAAAGGGAACTCAAAGGAAGATGAGAGTTTCACAGTTAATCCTTTGGACATGGCGTAGGAAGTGGTTGTCCTAGTAATGCTAAATATCAATTATGCAAACCCACTCTCGGCCAACCATGTCTTTAGTCTCGTCGATGAGTCATCATTTAAAGCCTCTTCTAACTGAACAGTCACTTTGTAATTGCTCTGTGCCATACCGTGGAAGATGTCATTGGTTCATGTGACCTTTTGCCAGAAGAAAACTCCATAATTCTGCACGTGTGTCTGAGAGAGAAAGAGAGTGAGAGAGAGAGAGGGAGGGAGGGAGGGAGAGGGAGGTATGGAGAGTGTGTGTGCTGGAATTATGTCAGAATCAGGACAGTTAGGCCTGCCTGTGTGTGACTTAGGCCCCTGTTGGGTTGCTGTGTTCTAGATGACTTGACTTAACTCAGTTGTGGTACCTCCCATTTTTTTCTTCTTTTTACAAACACAAGCAGATAGATCGCCTTGATGTCTACAGTGTTTGGAGAATCGGAAATGGGTTGATTTAGCATGTGCATCGGCATGTGTGTATGTGTATGCATGTGCACGTGTGCGCATAGGTGTGTGCGTGGGCATGTGAAGGGCGGGGGTGGGGTTTTGCCTGTCTGATGTGTCCGCATACAAGCTAATTTTCCACACAGCCATCTTTATCCATTCCACTGGAGCAATGACGTTAACGATCCTGTGGTCACGTTTACCAGTTCTGCCCCATTACAGGCGGAGGCAGATACATTAGACCAGGAACCCATACAATGCTGCAGTCCTACAGTTCCAACCGACAGATGCACAGAAGGGGAGAGGATGGAATGACGGGAGTGGGTGCGGTGGGGGTGCTAGGACAATTGTGGGGGAAATGCCTTACGTTGATTATGGCATTTTTGGGCCCAGCCCTCTTCCTATGTCTCCTCCAGGTGACTAGCTAGCTACATGAGACAGGAAAGTACCAAATGTCTTTCCGTAGTTGGCAATGGCAAAAGTTGACATGTCAGCATAAAGTGTTCACAAGTCAATGTTCATGGGATAAGTTACCCCTAAGCACTGGAACAGGACCAGCTAACTCTACCCAAATCTTAACCTTAACCATTAGGAAGTGACTCCAAATGCCAGTGACAGGACTCAAATACAAATTTTAACATACGTTTTTTTGGTCTCAACATTACTTTTTGTGTGTCAACACTTGATATTTTGCCTACAAATATTGTAGTTTAATTTTAATGTAATGCTTCATTTTAATGGCACAAATGCAACTCCGTAACCTTCATAAATCATATAAAGGTTAAAGACTTTATTTTTACTCAAGAAAGAAACAGTTGTAATGTTGCTGTATGTTAAGACACAGCTAATATTAGATAACATCAAATAAAGACAAAATAATCTCACTGCACTTGAAACTCACCCTCACTGCGGTGAGGCAGAGTTGAAGTCAGAAAGCAGGTAACGTTAACTGATGGTAACTGTTTACTTCCATTCTGGGTCGTCTTTGTGCAACCGCCCCAGGCCCCGCCCTTCACGGGGCCCCGCGGTGAGAGGGGAAAAATGAATTATTCATTAATAATCATTTCTACAATTATTTTTTCCCCCAAAATGTCATAGCCTGTAAAACTTGAGCTCATAGTTACCAGAGCCTATATAATAGCTACTATGTAAGCGGGTTGGCTATTATAAACAATGGTTTCTAAACAGTTGCTAAGTCTATGATGTCATCGCATTAACAGCTAGGCTCCAGGTAGGGTGACTCGCCCCGAGCCCCGCCCACCCCTTGAGACTGCCCTGCTTCCAGTCATTCCAAAATCCGCTTGTCAAATAATTACATGTGGCAGACTGACATACTTATATGATAGTCAATGTTAGCTTACATTTTCCAATTATCAAGGTCTCTCAACAAGTACTTGCTAACGATCAATAACTCCTTAAAGGCAATTGACCTTCAGGTCAATTATGAACTTTCCCCATTTGATTGTTAGTACAGCTAAGATCGCTCCTTACTCATTATCAAAGGCACGTCGTTTTCTTGTTTACGTAAACCGCAGACGCGACGTGTTTTGGAGCAAACTATTTTTCGAAGAGGGGTGCGCACGGAGCCCCTGCCCCAATGCAGTCACATTCCATAGTTTGCATATTTTTAGACGGCTTGACACCGCCCTTAAAGAGCCCTTGATGAGCCCTACCCCGAATTCCTTATTTTCGCAGACTGGTGATGTCTATTGCCAATAATGATTTGCAGCACTGTGACAATTAAGACAGAAACCAATTGCAACCAAGATAAACAGACGGCTCTGTTTATTACAAATAATTGATGGATGTAGTCCAAGGAGCAAGGTGAAAGTCTCAAGGAGCATAGCAAAGAAAATATGTGTTGGTCAAATTCAGAATTGTTTAGGCAATATTGAACAGAGCAACCGTCATATTTTGCAAGCATGTTCTCAAACACGCGGATGATGTCATTATATAGCCGGTCCCAAAAGAGCGTAATTTAAAAGAGTTGTGCGTTCAGAGATGCTCTTCTGCATACCACTGTTGTAACGTGTGATTTGAGTTACTGTCACCTTCCTGTCAGCTTAAACCAGTCTGGCCATTCTCTTCTGACCTCTCAAGCCCAAGCACGTAAGGGATCAATTACCCCAAAACACATAATCTAAAGTGGCTTTAGGTGTCGAGGTCTCAAGGGCGGATATTGGGACAGGGGGAATGAAGATTAAAAGTCTTAAAACAGTTGTTTGCTTGCACAATTTAGTGTGCGATAATGCCCCTGTAATGCCAGGCTGCCTCCCTGACGGAGACTCCGAAAAAACACCTACTCTCACTTAGGAAAGGGACTGCATCAATGGCATCCATGTCTCATAATGGTCTCATTCACTGACTTATGTGAGGACCCCAGTACTGATGAGTTTGGATGGAAAAATATTTTTTTTAAATAATAACATTTTTATTTCCCTTTCCTGGAAAAGAAAATCAAACTGATATGTCATTCGTGGCCCGGAGCAGAGAGCAATAAGAGAAACCCCTCCCCCCACCAAATCCCAAATCTCCCTTCCTTCCCTATCACAGAACTTGCTCATGGGCACTGAAGTTTGACAAATCCTGCGTGGAGGGCAAATTGACCAGCACCAGAGCGTAGTTTCTCCTAGCTAAATAATCGCCCGGACTCGCATTGTTACGATAATTAGCCGGAGCCTCCCAGTTGCCCTCACAGACGGGAACTCCCTGCATCCCGAATGATAAGGCGCGGTGACGTAGCCCTGCGATCGCACCTTCCCGAAGCCCTGCCGCGGCCCAAGAGCCACTCTCTCTCGCCCGTGAAAATAAGCATCAATTAACATAAGAACATAAGAACATAAGAATACATAATGATGAGAATGGGCCGTTCGGCCCAACTAGGCTCATCATGTCCTAATCTAAAGAATATCTAGTACTACATCTAGCCTGGACTTGAATAGCCCAAGCATTTCTGCCTCTACCTGGCAAGCTGTTCCAGGCATTGACAACTCTCTGTGTAAAGAAAAACTTCCTAATATTTGTGTGGAATTTGCCTTTAACTAATTTCCACCTGTGGCCTCTTGTTCTGCTGACCCCACTTATCTTTAAAAATCTTTGGTATTTAACTTTATGAATCCCTTTTAGGAATTTAAAAACCTCAATCAAATCCCCCCTAAGTCTCCGTTTGCTAAGTTTAAATAGATTGAGTGCCTTAAGTCTATCATCATAACATTTACCTTTCATACCAGGTATCAGTTTAGTTGCCCTTCTTTGGACTTTTCAAGAGCTTCTATATCTTTCTTGTAGTGCGGTGCCCAGAACTGCACACAGTATTCTAAGTGAGGTAACGTCTCATTTCACTACAATGAGATGAAGAAGAATGAGGAGGAACTGTTGCATGTGAGGGAAAATTCAATGTTAGAAAATGACTAAAAAGGAGAAGGAGGACAATGTTTAGCAGCAGGAGCAGCTATTGAGTTTTTGTCAGGTCCCTTGTTCAACACGCACACGAGGAAAATTAACAGGGGAGTTGATTCAGATTCAACCGTGATGGAATACTCAACATTGTCAGGAATTTTCCAAACATTTCTGGCAAATGCAGCGCTAAAATTCACTTGCTGCACCTGTGTTTGTGAGGAAACAAAACCTGACACTTGCATGTAATTCTGAGTCCGAGCTAAAAACAAGCGTTAATTGAATCCAATCCTGGGTCTAGGACTGGATCGGTTAATCCATGGCTAAAGGTCCAGAGGCACATTCAGACACAGAACAGCATCATTCCAGCCTATTCCTGTGAGTAATGCGAGATTAGAGAGTGGGCAAGCCCAACGGGAGAGTATAGGGCAGGTCCAGAAGACATTGGGTAACAGTACCCAATCTATCTACAATCTCAATGCTGCCTTAGATAACTCTTGGCGGGGTCACCTGTTGCTTAATCTTTAATCTGTCCCTTGTTGCTATGCATTGCTACTCCCCAATTGGCTACATTTGCTCTTGTGTCCCTCTCTCACCAATGGGGTGCCTGCCCTGAGCGATGCCCGAGTCCTGAGCATGCTGCCTCTCCACATCCAGACACCATCATCCCAACCTGTTTCTGAGTGTAATATGCAGTACAGCCACTGTCCTGCGCTGTGCACTAAAGGAGACCTGCTGACACGCGAGAGGGAGAGGGAGAGAGGGAGGGAGAGAGAAATTGAGAGAGGGAGAGAGAGAGTTAGAGGGGGAGAGAGAGAGAGAAAGAGGATCACAAAAAGGTTTTGTTTCCCAATTTAGTGGAAGCAACAAACCCCAAAACATGCCCTTGTGAGTTTGTGCAGACGCAGTTCTCCTGACTCCTGACTCTCCCTCTCCAGATTCTTTTAATACCCCCTCCTTCGCCAGCTAATGTGCCTGGCCACACTTGACTAACTCTTTATTAATAAAGTGTTTAGGTCGTTGCCGAAGCTGGAGGAGAGGAAAAAAATCCCTGCGGTGCTCCTCAGACACCTCCGTAAAGCTGATAGAACGACAAGCGCTAGACTGTGGTGGCACCCTCAACACAGACATCACACAGACAAAGAGAGAGGGAAGAGCAGAGAGCAAGCTTATAAGAGAGAGAGAGAGAGACAGAGAGGGGGAGGAGAGAGAGAGAAGAGGGGGGGGAGTGGGCAGGAAATGCTCTGGCTTTTTCTCAGCACCTTAATTGGGTTTTGGACTTGCATAGTACCAATTAGCAGGCCTGTTATATCCATACCCAAGGAGCTAATTGGCTTGGGCAGTGAATGACTGCCACCAACAAAAAGGAAACAGGTCCTGTTTAACTGTGAAACTCTCAGCTCCAAACAGCCACGCTGAGCATCCGCGAGGCTCACAGACGACTGGCGCTGGGCACAACATTTCAGAGATGGCATTAATCACGCCCACGGCAGAATCAACTGTAGGGATGGGCACAGGGAACTCAATGGCATGGATTTCCTGCTTAAATCTGCTTCCCTCATTTTATTTGCATGTTTGACAAAGTGCATAATAGCCGTTTAAAGGAAGGAGGCGCAACCTGGGTTCAATAAACCACCAACAACTACTGCGACGACCACCAAAGAAAACAGGTATATAAAAGAATCATGATCTAGTAGGAAATTGGCAACAGCAGCAGCAGCAGCAGCAGCAGCAGACAAGAAAAACGGGGCGGTGGGGGGACAGAAGATGTGGGCCTCGAAAAAGGAGGAAATAAAGCAGAGAGCAGCAAACGAGCCTCTGGAGTTGTAAACAGAAGCCCCTCCGGGTGAAAGAAATCCATCACTTTTGCTTCACCTCCCCCCTCCCTTTCAAATTAGCTCTGCCCCCCCACACACACAACGTGCCCGCACAAAAGACGGAAACATTTTTGCTTTTTGAAAAACGACAAAGAGCTGGGAAGCTTTTATTGCGCCCCCCTGCCTTCTGTGGCAATTCCCTTTATGAAGGAGCCAGGAGCTGTTCAAAGGCGCCCAATCCGTGCACCGTCCCCCCGGCCCCAGCCTGCTGCCAAGCGCTCGGCCGAATACTTTGCCATAATTGATTGAACCTTTGCGCTGCTCAGGTCGAGTTTTAGGTTCGTTTTTCAAAGGCACCGCAGCCCACCTGATAGGCCAGATAGAGCCGTTAACGCAAAACAAAAACGAGAGGACATTAAGACGCCGGTTACGCTGTCCGACGGCCAGTTCGCGCTACCAGATCACACCAAAAAATAATACAACAGCGACTTTCTGCCAAGCTTAAATTTTGCCGTAACGTTTTTTGAGAGGACGTGAAGGAGCTGCCCCGTGGTTTTAAGAACGCTGGCGTGCGCAGCTGGGAGCGGAGGCTTTGGATGGGAATCGGACCGAGTTCTCGTCACCACGGTGCCCGCGGCTCCTTTGTTACCCCCGCACGCGAGCAGAAGGGAGGCCGCGACGCTGCTGAGCTCAGCGCGCGATTGGTACACATCGAGGGACTGGACTCGCGCTGTGACACATCAGCCTTGAAGATTCTCTAAGAGTTACGGAGGCATTGCACAAACTGTTTTAAATAGGAGAGAACTGAGATTACTGCGACTGTTTCGTGCCGGAAGACCGCTGGACTCCCTCAGTAGTTATCTTGTTGAAAAGGATCAGTATTTCTGATAATAACATTATTGTCATTAGCACAGTTGGGACGGAAAACGATTAGTCAATTATGAAATTGTTCACTTGTGTGGCAGTGGAGACGCGTGGTGCATGCGTTCTTAACTGGCTCAGTGTTGACTGTCTGTGCTCTTAATTGAACGGTTGATGCACGGAGCCGCTAAAGGTCTGTATGTCTACGTGGCAGACCTGACACACGGATAGTGGCTCCATAGCCAAGCCGAAGCACGTTCGCATAAGCCTGTGAACTTAAATAAATGATAAATCTATATAAGTGTAAATGGAATTACAGTCTTAGTGCTTATATTCTTTCTGTATCTAACTCTCTTGATGGCTACCATAGTGCAGGTATGTATTGATGAGTAGCTCATGGCACAGAAGATTATTTTTCTCTGACATCGTTGCAATGAAGGCCGGTAAGGTACACACAATAAATTACCTAGGGGGTCCGCTGCTTTGCACTGCAATAGATGATTAATACAAAATAGAAAGCTTCTCACCCCCTTCCCCTCAACACCCCCTCCCCCTTCCCCATTCGCCCCTCTTTCTCTCTCTCTGAGGATTTGCGAAAATAACCAGAGGCACCTGAGATGGCTAGGGCCAGGGAACCAGAGCGGGGAGGGCAATCGTGGCCCTTACCCCCGGTAGAGAGTGAAATTATGAAAGGAAATCGCCACACTTGGCCCTCGGCGGGGAGGGGGAGAAGCGCAGAAGGAAATCAGGGCACTTACCCCTGGTAGGGTCTTCTGTTCATGCAGTGCACTCTGGGCCTTCAGCGCTGAATCTCTGGCACAGTATGTTAAAAAGGCACATCCTGGAGGAGGGAGGTGGGAGAAAGAGAGGGGCTTTACTTCACCACAGCAATCAGAGTCAAGTGATTTAGTTCAGGAACGTGCTCGAATCAGCTTCACTCGACTGTCACAAAGCCTGCTTGAAGAGAGGAAACGCTCTTTCATTCTAATTTGCCAGAACTTGATATTTTCATCTGAAGAAAAGTGAGTTTGGTCATTATTCGGTGGAAAGGCGGGGGAGAGACTTGTATGTGTGTTTTCAGCCTCATCTTAAAAACCCTGGAAACTGGTAGAAGAAAAAAAACACATGACCTTTCACATCTCGTGAGACTATGCTCAAAGTTGAGAAACAGACCAGCTCATCTGAATATTTATGGCTAAACTCAGACACTAACAACAGTGTGACAGCTTTCATTAAGCCCGGAGTGGCTTCTCTGTTATGCGCCCAGTTGAGCTGACAGTGGATGACCCCTTCCCGAAGATTTTTTGCACCGGGCAGCATATTTTCCAATTACTGCATGTCACACCTGCTGCCAGGGCTTCCTGTGGGAATGGGAGCGCACACACACGCAAATAAACTCTCTCTCGCACACACACACAGTCTCACACGGAAACTCTCTCTCACACACCCAACACGCACACACACGCAAATAAACTCTCTCTCTAACACACATACACAAACAGTCTCACACGGAAACTCTCTCTCACACACATCCAACCAGGCACGTGCACAGATAGGGCCCAAGGGGGCTTGAAGAGTCAAAAAGTGCCTTTTTTTGGCTGGTGTTAATTGTATTTTGTTTTTTCCCAGCCCCAGTATCCACAAAAAAATTGTATCAATTTAAAAGTTCCGAATACAACTTGTCATGAAAAGCACTGATATCCCCAGCCCCAGTTTGTAGGCACTGTTTTTTAATTATGAAACCACAATTAAACAACACTTACTTACTTTTTATGTTATATATCCGTTAAAAAAACTATGAAGTAGGTCAGTAGGGCTTGCTACCTTCACGCTGTAATTTCGCTCGGTACTCGCGAGCAAGTAAGCTAGTCTAATTATCATTAAAATGACGTTATCTCCGTCATGCAGGACAACTTACAAATATGCAATTAATTTCTGAAGCAGGTAGTTACGTTTTGCTAGTTTAGTGTAGTCATCCCCTTTTCTTTATAGACAGTTTTCTAAAAACGTGATGTTTAAAAGTGTATTATTGTTTGGGCATGTAGCAGTGTGTTTCCCTGTTAAAATAAAAGTTTCAATCAATCAATCCATTTTCATTGGGAAATAAGAAGTAGCATAAACACTGCTGGAAGAGGCAAATACACCTGTCTCCAATGAAAGGCAAAATACTTCCCACCTCCCTGACCCTGGATCAGTTTTTCAGCCATATGCATACATGTAACCAAATATATAAGAGTGTGTTTAAGTAGTGTGCGTGCGTACGTGCGTTTTTGAATATAATATAATACTGGTTTCTTTTCCTCTCAGTGTGATGCTCAAAAACATGTTACTAAAATCAAACTGTAGTTCAGTAGTTGTACCATATGTCTCATTTATAAAATATATGCAGTGTAACAAAATGATACAGAACATGAAAACAGAAGGAAGTTTTGAAACCCCAAATTCAGGGGGCTTATGTATCAAGCATGTCAGAATAGGATTGCTGATCTAGAATCTTATCATTACTTACAATGAAAGGTAAAACAGGTCCCATGTTATTAACATAGTGTGTGATTATGGATGGCGGCGGTGTGGCAACATCAGGGTGGGAATAGTGCGTGTTGTGAGGGGTGAGTGCCCTTTTTTTTTTTGCTTGAGCCCCTGCCCCCAAAATGTCTGTGCATGGCCCTGCATCCAACACACACACACGTGCACACACACACACACACACACACACACAGAAATAAACTCACACACACACACATGCACACACAAAGAAACATTTTCTCACACACACACACACACACACACAAACACACACATAAGTTCTCACTCACACACACACATTCACGCACACGCACATGCACACACACACTCACACACACACACAAATAAACTCTGTCACACACACGTACACACACACTCTCTCTCACACACACACAGTCTCACATGGAAACTCTGTCACACGCACCCAACTCGCACACATGCGCATACACACACACACAAATAAACTCACACACACACACATACACACACAAATAAACTTTTTCTCACACAAACACACACTCCCAGGACCAGAGCAGAGTATTTGGGCACACTGCCAGGGGAGCGTAGCACAACCTTCACTTCCCTCTCCAATCAGCCTGACATCATGAGAGGAAATCTCCCCAGCAAGAGTGATGAACAGGGCAGAACAAAGAGGAGCAATGTTCTGGAGCTCCAACAGAGACCTCCTCCTCAGCCTCAGCCCACCCTGATTTCCCAGCAGATACGCTCCCCACATAACGCATGCAGACAGGAGGAAGAGCGCCTCAGCAATTTTATTGTCCCTTCTCCGGTTGTGTCACCTCTTCTCTTCGGGATTGTGGTAATTTACTGGGAACTTGCTTTCGAGCAAGTTTCACTGGACAGCAGGAAAAACGCGCCAAGAGCCAAAGTTTTCGACAATTGCCTTGTCCCTGTGCAATTTTCACAGGATGTGGGCCAAACTTGCCAGGAGCATGTGGGGCCTGTGCAATCAGTTTGTGTTAACAGTCACGATAAGGTCAGCCGTAATGGTCTGCATTTACATTACATTTTACATTTTAAGCATTTAGCAGACACTCTTATCCAGAGTGACTTACAAGATGTGTATTAATACATGGTATGATCAATCATTGTTTGCACAAGAGATCAGTGCAGTAATACAGCAATAGACATTATTATTGCCAGCTACATACCATACCTGTAACACTGGGAAGGAAAAGGTTAATAAAATGTATTTTATTTTTTGCTCTGCTGTGGTGTTCCATCCCTTCGAGCTTATATAGAGTGCAATGCAATCGGTCTCTGCACATCCGAGCGATCCGAGCCATGCTATCAAAGGAGACTACCGCTGTGCCTTTGCACCCTTCCCAGGCAACTTACACAAGCTTCCCTGTTCTAGAACTTTCTTTCCCCCAAGGCTCTGTCCAATGCGAGTGGGCATTCATCAGCAGTAACAAAAAGTCTACCATTGAAAAGACTGTGTTCACTCTCCCTAGGGCTGCTGGGTAAAGTTGTTGAAGGCACTTAATTAAGTGTGATGCTAAGCCTTTGTCGCTTACACCATATTGCCGGCGTGCAACCACGCATTGATAAACAAGACAGACATATCTCCTTTATTTCTTTCTTTCTCTCTTTCGTGACATGCTACTGCCTCCAAAAAGTTGCTTGCCAAAAAAACATTATCAAACCTCTGACAAAAGTGACTTCAAGGCTTGCTGCACCTGACTGGTTGGCCGAAATGAACACAAATGGATGGTCTGTCTGGGAGCGACCGCGTGCAGTTGAGCACTCATAGCACGCAGCACCAACAGCAGATGCTGCGTTTTTATTTTTGGTGAATGATTCATATTTATTCGCCTTTACAGCCCATGAGCGGTGTCAAGGGGTGGCAGTCAGCCACAGTAACCAGCGGGCTCTGAGAGAGGGGTCTCCCAGGGCTGGACTGGCACAGTAACCAGATGCCCGGGCTCTGTTTTGAGGGCGGTAGGGCCGGTAGAATTATTTTATATAGCCTATATATATATTATACCACGGACCGGGTATTCCCGCAATGTTAACCCCCTCACAGAAAATGGGGCGCCACTGGATGGGCCGGTCTGAGCCAAATGGCAGGGCCTATTTTTTGTCCCAGTCCAGCCCTGCTCCCACATGTTAACGCTCAATGCTAATGAGCAGAAGTGGCCTGCGACCTGGCTAGGACCTGCCACTCAGACACAGGAAATGCTGACATCACCATCCTGCTGGTCACTGTCAGCCGATTCCTCGGCTCGCACCCAGAGCAGTCAGTGCGCTACACTCATGTCACTGCCCCCCAAACTTTTGTAAGGTAAAGATTGTGCAAGTGTGCTAAAACAGTTTTGTCTCTTCCTTTTTTGGAAAGGGTGGAACACTTTCTTTGTCTCTTGATTGTTGATGGCTGAATGAAAACCTCCGGAATGGAATGAGAGCTCTGTGAGCATCTGAGGTTTTTTTACACTTTGTTTTTTGTTTGTCTCATTCTTCACATGCCAGTGTGCTTGTGTGGGTTATGAAGTAAAACTATTAACCAAGGTGCAGCTGAACAATTGAAGAGTGTTTTTCCAAAACTCACTCAGTGGACTGAATGAGTTCTGATAAACCATATTTTTCAAGGTGGGTATTATTTTTCTAATAAATGGTTAGATATTTGCAGTTTTACTATTATTCTTAGGGATTTAAGTATAAAAACGTAATTTTTCATGCCACCAATTTAAAATAAACTAAATGTAGATTTTCTCAAAATTGGTCAAGGTGGACTGAGTGAGTTTTGGAAAAACACTCCTCAATTGCATTGGAGCACTGATGCACGGATAATATATACACTACCAGTCAAAAGTTTTAGAACACCCCAATTTTCCAGTTTCTACAGAAATTTAAGCAGTTCAAGTCCAGTGAATAACCTGAAATGGTACAAAAGGTAAACTGCCAGAGGTTAAAAAAAAAGGTTTAGGTTATTTTTGGGCTGAGTAGTTTCCAGGCACAAACTGGAGGAAACTCTGACAAAAAGACCCAAAGTCAACAAAATCAGAAGACAAGTTTCAACAACAGCTTGTGAAGAGAAGACACAGCTTTGAGCTGCAGGTTTTGACAGGTCAAGTGGCAGTAAGAAAGCCATTGCTAAGATGGCAAAATAAGAAAAAGAGGCTTGCCTGGGCCATAAAGCACCGCCAGTGGACTACTGAAGACTGGAAGAAGGTCTTATGGACCATTAATAAAAATTTGAAATCTTGAAATTTTGAAAGGTTTTTGTAGGCCATCGAGTAGGCGAAAGGATGGTTCCTCAGTGTGTGACACCAACTGTCAAACATGGAGAAGGAAGTGTGATGGTCTGGGGCTCTTTTGCTGGATCCAGAGTCGGCGACTTGCACAGAGTGACTGTTAACCCACGTTAACCCATTACTTGTTCCCTGAAAAGGGCCTTTTTTAATCATTCTGAAATTTACATTATTTTTCCGTTTTTGGTAACCTAAACTTTTTTTAACCTCTGGCAGTTTACCGCTTACCTTTGTACCATTTCAGGTCATTCACTGGAGTTGAACTGCTTAAATTTCAGTAAAAACTGGAAAAATGGGGGTGTTCTAAAACTTTTGACCAGTAGTGTATATATATATATACCGTATATATATTTTTTTTTCTTCACATCTAATATTCTAATCTAGTATATAATCTAATTCCACAACTGGTGACTTGCACACTAAATGACCCCCCCCTCCCTCCTAAGCACCAACAGATTTAAGAACCACCAGCTTCCAGTACGCCTGTACCATATCCGTTTCTTTTCCAAACTTGATTCTTTTCGTATTATCATGTTCATGCAGCCCATCTGGGAATTATTAAGACCGAGTTCAGCTGGCAGGTGGGCCTCCACGTGCCACGTGCCCACTGTGGTCTGGGCAGAGGGGAGCCTCTACCTGTGCCTCCCCCTACCTGTAAAAATCAAACAGGGGACAGAAGGGGGTGTGGTCGGGGCCTCTCGCGGGAGCATCATTGGCAAAAAACATAGTGAAGTTGCGTTAAAAAGTCTCCGACCAAAATATAAATGTTTTTTATTGGCAATGGTACGTTTGTGCGTAACGTCCGTCTGAATAAAACATACGGCGGAAATTGAGGGAATCTTAAGATTCAACACCACCGAGGGAGGAGCTTTAGGAACTCCAAAGCTGCAAGATCCCTAACCTGCATCGTATCTGTTCGGGCTGACATCTCACAATCCACATGGAATAACCATAAACAATCACATAAGCAGAAATCCGTATTCCTTTTTATATCTATTTAAATCTTTCTTGTTTTCAAAATCGTTCTGCTGTTCAATCTGTAAACACCTGAAAGATTAGTCGCAAAAACAGTTCTGAAGGAGTGTTCAACCACGAATTGACTGTAGACACACTAAACTTGACACGTGAATACCACTTTGCAGCTGCTTTACTGCCCCGTGACGTTCTTTCAAATAAACTGGAGAGAAAACTGGAGGAAAAACTCATTTAAAAAATAGAAAATAAATTTTAAATGAAAGGCACCTGTTCGTAATGTATATACCATCATGAGAGGTCGTGGTAGGTAGGACTTTTACCGGTCATTTTAGGTAATTTACCGGAAACTTCTACAAGCACAGTCCGAAAAAACTAATACTAAGTTTACCACAACATCTATAACAACAACAATAATGATAATAATAATAATGTAATGATATTTTTGACCAGTGAAGGGCAAGCTGTCACGCTTAAACATAACAGGTCAGGTGAGCCTTGAGGCACTATCCGTCGCTTCTGTAGAATAATGGCCCGGTGACTCAGTTACCTATTCAGGTACGCTGCAAGATTTAATCCTGCTATTGTTCCAGCTTTCAAACACTGCCCTGTAACACAAAGGAAGGAGAAAATAAGAGGGGAGAGAGATTGTTTGTAAAACAAAGCCACGACTGTCTATGAAAAAAAAAGCTTGCGTAAAAAGCTTGCGTACCCTACGTATAGGCCTACCTCATTACCATTTCAATTTTACGAGGTAAAACGGTTAATCGTACATTTGGTCGTGTTTAAAATCCGAGGACACTTCAAAGCTACCGGGAGGTCCTTGCATTCCGCGCGCGACCTGTTGCCAGGCGGTTCAGTTCTCCGGACCCTCAGACGTTACAAAAACATTGTGAAAGATTGTACAATCATGGAGTCATTTTTACAAATTAAATGAACAGCAGAATTCACGGAAAACGCAATGAATAAAAGCAATACCCATATGAAGATAGCAGGCATACCACAAATCTCGCGCATATCGTGAAATGCTTGCTGCTTGCGTTCATCAGATATCAATCGCACGATGAATTGATTTTTATCATTATTCACCAGCTGTCCATTCGGTTTTATTGTAGCCTACTCCTATTGAACATTTCAACCTAACTCGCACAATAAGCAAAAACGAATACAATTAAAATGGGATATTTTTAATGATACAATCATTTGCTCGCGCGAATAAAAAAATATTTTTTATTGCGTATGATCATAAATACGTTATTTCGGAATAGGCTATTAACCTTGTCGTGCGGAATATTACACTGTGTAAACCCGTCTCCTTGTGATTGTTGAAACGATTATGAGGCGTGCCTCAAACAACCCATCCCCCCTGCCAAGTACACACACAGATATACACACACCCTCAAACAGAATAATTTATATATACATAAATTGTGTTTTGTGTTCTTGTAGCTTATAACCATTTTTTCATTTGGCTTGTATTATAATGGTGAACAGATTTATGATGTGAAACAATTGAACATTTCATTTAACATTTAATCGGAAACCTTCTCAAATATGTTTCCAGGGTTCTCATGGGACAATCTTGTTTGAGAAATGAAAAGCTTTCTGTGAAATTTGAAGGTGATATGCCGTAACTGTGTTCAATGTGTTCCGTGCAAATTTGTTCACCTTGAAATAAACTGCTTCGGTGCGTTGACGACCATGCATGAACAGATTAAAAGTTATTCACAGCAATAGCATTCAGGACATTGTTTTAATTGACCACCATATAATGTATAGGCCAGTTATATAATCAGTGCGTAACATGAGCGGCCAGCGCCTCAAGACCTCCGGGACACAATGCGCGTCTCGTGCCGGGCGCGTGCCGGGAACTTTTCTGCCTCTCGATGCCATGTAGATTCCCGAGGAGCGGAGCTTATTAAATATGAACGAGCTACTTTTATTATACATCGTGGTTTAATCAAATATCCCCTGGGGTGGATCCGAAATCGGTATCTTTGTGATTATAAGTCTGTTCCGCAGAACGAAAAGTTAAAAGCTGTAACCTGACTGATAGCGCTTTACCAAATCTACACACTTGTGGTTTTCTCATTCTACATTCTCTGTAAGTTATTTAACAATAATCAACATAATAATCATATTCACAATCATAAATAAGAATGCATTTTGCGCGTTTACCTCAGTCTGAATGAAATTAGAGCTAAATTACTTGGTGAAATCGCTCTTCCTCGGCAACTTGTTGTGGAGTTGGTATCAATACATATATTTTCGTGTGGAATATAGTCAAATGCTGCCTGGTCTAATATTGGCAAATGTAATATGTATAACAAATAACGGCCAAACAATGACTCCACATTTCAGGCACATGTACCCAAATGAATAAAAGTTAATATCAAGCTAAATGGTAAATGCTTCTATTACTAAAAAAAATTGTCCAACGCGATAAAGGATTTTATACAGGCTTCTCCTAAGGGAAAATGCTAAACATTTATTTTATTACTGTGAGCCAGTAAATGTTTTCCCCTGTTAACAATTGGAGATAATCTGTTAACACCCGCGTGCCCTCCTCGTTGTTGAGGGCATCTTTTCAAATGAATGAAGCCCATATCGCCGCATTTCTGGAACCGATAAAGTGAGTAGGCTATAGAAGAAGGTATTATTTATTATTAAACAAAAAAGCTTGCGAGGTATTCAAACTGTGATTCAAATCATCACTGAAAACTTCCATAATTCATGAAAAACATTTAAGTGCAGTGTCAAGCACATCTCGCAGTGTCAACTAATGTTCAATTTGTTGAGTTGTATTTATGATTATAATGGTGAAATGGTAGATAAAAATAGGTTTACAGTATGCTTAATTTAATCTCAACAACTGTGAAAAAACAGCACTTTGCTATCTTTAAAATCCGTATTCGCGAAGAGGGTAACATAGAGTAATTCTGTCTCTCTCTGTATTCCCCCGTTCTATATATTAAAACAAATGTACATTTCCAGTCGCTGTGTTATGTGTAAATGTATAATGCATATATAATCCAATCAAATGTAACTACGGGGGTGGGTTAGCGATGATGAGCTATTTGGAAGATGTTTTAACTGCAAGGACACATTAAGAGCAGTTGTAGGACAGGTTTGGGACTGTCGCGAAAGCGCGTTTCGCTTGTCTGACAACTAAATTACGCCATTTTGTCAGAGGTGGCAACGGTTTTCGAAATGCAACTTCTAAAACAATCTTTGTTTCGATTTGCATATAATTGCAAATATTGCATTCGGAAAGGGGAAGGTGGGTGTTAGAAATGACATCTGGGCTCTTTGTAAACGAAGACACTGAGATTTGGGCAGAAAAAAAGAGCCCATGCCTTCTATTTTGCCTTTCCCGTTCCTGCCTAAGCAATTTACAAGAACATGTGCATTCATCAGTTTATAACGCCAGCTCATGAGCGCCATACTAAATTAATCACATACCATATGGCCAGTGGTGAACTTCAAGTCCACTGCTCTTCCTACTACACGTTGGTGTCTAACTTCCGACTAAGGACAGCGCGGGATACGATTTCACTTCCCCCGGCAAAAGGCAACAGTAGCATAAGCTAAAACATGTGCATCGGTGTGCTACTTTCAACATTCTTGTTTGGCTTACTGTGTGTTCCGCTTCTATAGTTGAGTGCCTTTCGCATAATTATCCCCTGTAAACAAATGCAAACGCAAAGCCTATTTAGAGACTGTATTCGCGCGGCTGTGGATTTGACACAACTCCAAACACACACGCGCGCGCACACACACAAACATGCATGCAGATATCTTCTGTGAAGTATCAACAACTTAATTTAGTTTGAAATGAGACGATATCGCTCCCGGTCTAACTAACCCCCACCCAAACTCGAACAATGAACGAAGCACTTTTTTTTGCACTCTATCCAAGTAGTGAAGAATATGCAGCAGTTCAGACCAAAGTGGTCTAAAAGCAATAGTACAATAATAAAACCGACCTTTATGCATTCCTGTAAACCTGTCTTTCAACACGGTGAGTTCGTATATCTTCCCAAATTCCTCAAACAAGGGCTTCAGATCCTTCTCCTCCAGGTTTCTCGGTATTTGTCCGATAAACAGTTTGATGGCGTCGTGGTCCTTCATGGGAATAGTGTTCTGTCCGATTGTGAGTCCGTTCATCCTGCCGGCGCTGTTCGTGGTGCTGAATCCATTCTCTTGCTGCACTCCGTTCGCAGTGACTGTAGCCATCTTTCTTCAATGGGCCGACTGCTCGCTCGCTTTCTCTCCCCCTCTCTCTCTCTCTCCCTCTCTCTCTCTCTCTCGCGCTCTCTCTCTCTCCCTCCCTTATCCTCTCCCTCTTTTTAAATCCCTCTCTCTCTTCTCCCTTCTCCGTCCCTCTATCTGAAGCGCTCACCCCCCCTTCTCTGCCCCTTTCTCTTTCACTCTCTCCTTGCTCTTCTCTCTCTCGCTCGCTCTCCCTCACAAACTCTCCCTCCCCTCCCTCCGTCCTATTGTTTTGATTTCACCTTATTTATATTCGATATATTTTTATTCCTCCTCTCGTTCTCAATCTGTTTCTTTCTCCCAGTGTCAGCTGCCACTCTGCCTAGTGACGTCAGATCATGGGCTCCTGACAAGGCCCCCCTGACTAATTTGCATAATAAACCCGGATCAGCCAATCGGAGGACATGACGACCAGAGGCCCATGGGGTGGAGTGTGAATCCAAACATTTGTGTAAAGTAAGAGCTTGGGACATTAAATAATCAAAAAGGTATTACGAGTGTGTACATATAATAATATTTAATTATGGCAGACAACGTATAAAAAAGTGTATTTTTTCAAAATGTGTTCTCTAAACCAGTTTAAATATCAATAAACTGGAAAAAAAAAAATAGTAGCCTATCAAATTAGTTGGGGCAAAGATCGAAATGAAGGCTTGAGTGAAGACCACATTTTAAATGGTTCACACTAGCGTGGCATGTAATCAAAGCGCTTGCAATGATTACTTCACCATCCAAAATACGCTATTTTGTGGATTATACATGTAGCAACCTTGCACTTGAAATGCATCAAATTTCCCCATTCTCTACGTAAAACATTACCTGGAAGTTGTATATTCTTTTTCATCTGATACACAACTTAACAGCAGATTCGTTTTCGCATTACCACCCCTTAAAAATACCATCATTCACACCCGTAAGGTCATTTTTTTATGTCAGGCAACGTCTGGATGAACACCCAACTGCCGACTTGTTGCTGGCCATGGTGCTGATTGCCGAGACTATTCTCGAGAGTGCGCGAAGTGAGAGCAGAGCTGGTCGTAAATCCAGGACAGCGTACGGAAACGTGCCAGGAGCAGTAGCTGTTTATGATCGGCTCTTATTCAAAAGGTAGTGTATTCACGTTGCGTCATATAGGTCCCACCCCTTTCGAACACAGTACAAAATGTTCCACTGATATAAAATTACACCCGAATGTGAAAGAAAATCAGTTTGTAGAATACAAAGAAAATAACCTCTGGCACGAATAGGTTATATTTACTGCTTATACGGTAATTGTATGCACATGACCAGACAAATCTGTTTCAAGCAAGGTAATTAGGCACATCCTTACAACAAGTCAAAACAGAATATTAAAAATGACTTTTGTGTCGTCGTGACTCTCCTGAAGGGCGTCGAATACATTACGAAGATTCCATGGTGTCAAGTAAAATTAGTTTATTGGATAAAATACGTTTATTGAGAATGCATTGCTCCACACAATTACAGCCAACTGTCAGTAACATCAGAACATTTCATAATTCCTTTTTATCTGATGTATTTATTTATTTTGGGGCATTTAATTGTCCGCATTTCTAAAAGAAAATGGACATTCCTTAAAAGTCCGAGCAATAGTAACATCTGGCAAGGTGTCTATTCTCTTGGTTTTATTGATTTATTTTCACTTGCCTACTTACTTAATCACTTTGTAGATCATTTCGAAAAGAGCACGCGCGGGTTTATTCGTCAAATGCGGTATAAAGGCACAGCAGGCCTCCTTGTCAGAGCCATCAAGCGGCACATTTCCATAAAGGCATAGCTAATTCGGTTTCAGCGCTGCTTATTGCTTTTGTGATTTGTTTTTCTTTTCTTTGTCATTTCTCAGTGGGGAGCCTTTCTTCACAGCTGTGAATATTGCCAGAATAACTGACTGGGGGAAAATGCAGGTACCACATGTTATTCCTGATTACACCCGGTGACTGTGTACACCTTTATTGTGTTTTAAAGTGGCACTGAAATAGGCGCGGCTTCATTTACATGTTTTTGAAATTCACTGTTAAGTTCAGTAGCAGGATGCTCCAAGTGGGCAGGAGAATGCCCCTCCCCGTCTTGTGCTAGAATTTAAGTGCTTAGAATTGGCGTAACAGTGGCAGTAATGGCATGTGTGTGGCATGGGAGACTGTTTGAAATTCCAGGGAGCTATGTACCTCATTACCTATTTATTGTCCCAAGTTGTTCCCAAATGCAAGTAAAAATATGAACATGAAAATCAGGTAGAAAGTAGATGCATGCAATAATGAACAAAAATTGATATGCAAATCACAGTCTGTAATTTTATAAAATGCTGGATGAACATATATATATATATATATATGTACGTATATATATATAAATTGTAATGTGTTCAAACATATCAGAACAGTGCATGTTTGCATCAATTGAAGCATAGCAGACATGCAATTGAAAAGTACTGACATCAAAGAATCTGCACAATTAACATATTCTCATTTGGTTTGTCGACGGAGTGGTCATTTCGGTAATAAACAGCCCCCATTCCAATTCATGTGGCTCCTCCGCAAGTAATATGATTTTATTTATTGTCAAAATATGTATTCGAGTAGATAAAGTAATTTCCTTGTTTCTTTTAATACCGGGTCTGGCCTCGGGGATAGAAACAGTGTTCCCCGTTTCTTCTCAAGATAAAAAAAAGCACACTTTCACTTTCGCACATCCTTTCCTTCAGAATGTGGAAACAACAGAAGCGATGGTTTATTCAGCTTGTGCCCTCGTTAAGCATCTCGTCTTTTGTTCATTTTCATTGGGAAATTCTGAAAGTCTCTCTTTTATTGCCGGGTTATGCGTTAGGCAGCCAGCAGACATCCCGCGGGTCTGATCGCACGTGTGAGCCAAGCATTTCTAGTGAACGCAGGAAGGGTGGCTACTGCTGCAATGTATATTTACATATACTTTAATTACATCATAATGTGGATTTACCCCACTTTTTAACCACAGTCTAATGTTTAGACTCGCCTTGTCCTCTTGTAACCTTATTTTAGGCCCGTTTGTTGTTTTCACGTGATAGCTATACCCGACGATGGTCTGCATAGGTCGGAACTTTGATTGCACTATTGAGCCTGTTTGGCAGCATTTAATACAGCGTGAGGGTAATTCTGTCTATTTTACAGCCCCGCATCTGTGGATTATTTTTCATATGTGTTTGCACTTCCTTCTCATTACAAAAAAAGGAAGAGGGACACAGAATTTTTCTCAGGGTTCCCCAACCCTGGTCCTGGAGGGCCCCAGGATCTGCTGGGTTTTGTTGTTACCCAGTACTTAATTTATCAATGGAAGCAGTCTATTACACACTTAACTCATCTCATCTGGTTTCTTGGATCTATATTGGTTGCTGATTTGAAGTAAAAAATCCCTGTGGCCCTTCAGGACCAGAGTTGGGGACCCTTGGGCTATGGAGGCCACAGAGCCCCTCTGTTCCTGGTTGCACACAGCCCCTGGTGCAGTCCAGCGTTTTTTAAATCAGAATCTTATTTACAATCTCTGTTCAATGTGAATAAGAATTATTTTCCATTATTTAAAAAAGAAAAGAAAACAAGTATTCCATTATAAAATGAATAGGAAGAAATAGCCCAATAAGTTTGTCCCTGGTTTGTTTGTTTTTTTGTTCATCATTTTACCCCCCGATTTGCATCACAGAGCCCGGTGTGTGTAGCATTTTTGGAAAGTCGATCATGATGTGTGTGTGCTTTTTATTTTCTGAGTAAACTGGTCAAGGCAGTTACACAAAGGAGATACCAGGCAAACAAGAAAAGTCATGACACTACAAGAAAATTAATGTATCCACTGTCAGATGTTATCAAAATTTGAAACGAATGTGAAACTGCTCAACTTCAGGAGTGTCAGGAACAGTGTCGGAAAACCAGGCGCGGACCCAGAAATGCAATAATGTCTTTTATTGAATAAACAGGCAATGGTCACACAGGAGCAATCAGGGCAATACAGGGATCCAAAGAGTGGTCGGGGACAGGCAAAGTTCATTCCAGGCTTCAGTTGTGTCAGAGGCAGGCAAGGCGTAGTCAATGGGCAGGCGGAGGTCGATAACAGGAAATCAGTCCAGGGAACACAGAGAGGAGCGGGACTGGAACCACAAGGAGCACGAACAGGTGGGTCGGGAACGAGACTGGGACACAGACCAATACGGGAGCACGAACAAAAACAAAACAAAGGTAAACAGAGAAACCGCTGGAGAGTTGTGTAGGCATAAGCAAAGCACAAGACAATCTGGCAATGGACATGAGAAAACGCACAGCTTATATACATTTAGACATAACGAGAAACAATCAGGAATTAACACGAATGCAGCAGACTGCAATCAGACACATGAGGAATAAGTGAAAACAATGAGGAACAATCTGGTAATGAAATGGGAAACGAACAGCTAACTACAATGACGAGAAACAATGGAAAACAGGTAATCAGACACATGAAACAGTAAAACATGGACTGGAAACAGGTACAGCCATGGAACAGCCATGGAATAAACCTAACTACGGGGAACACGAACACGAGACGTGACACCAAGTCACTTTTTGAATTGTTAAATACGGTATCATAAGAAAATAAGACTTATAAAGAATCTACATTTCTATTTGAATATATAATTAGCAATAAAATATAGCAAGCAGCACCCTGTGTCCCAGGGAGACTATAAAAGTGAATAATGTTCAAGTGAACAGGTTTTGAGGCACAGTGTGCCCTTTTCTACAGCTATTCATTCAAACTTCATGCACTTGTGGTAAGTGAAAATTCTCAAACATTCTGAACATGCTGCTAGCGCTCTCAGCACTCATCGGTGCTGTAGGCCATGAGCAGAACTAGCCAGTGTGTTTCCAAATATGCTCATATTCAGCACATACAGGTAAAAATGCCAAAAAGGAAACAGCCATCTAAGGTCACTAAAAAGGGATTTTTTGGTCCTGGTGTGTGGCCAGTATGGCCTGTATGTGCCATGGCATAGAGTCGACCAGTCCAGTGTCTGGAATTCCACAAACAATGTCAATTGCTGCAAAATTCTGTCTCAGGCATTGGTCCAGAAAATCCCAGAAATCCGGAACCTCTGAACTGGGTCCAGATCTGGTGAGCACACTAGCAGCACACTGTGTCTCAGGGAGACTATATAGGTCAAAATAATGTTCAAGTGAATTTTGTTTTGAGGCACGGTGTGCAGACAGAATTTTATACAGCTATTTATTGAAGTTTCATGCGCCTGTGGTGAGTGAATCATGAATCACAAAAGTGGCACAATTATTGAGACTGCCAGCAAGGCCTGCATATCTGTCTTCAAAAAACTGCATTTGTTACCTCTGCTGTTTCCTGGGTCGCTGTTGTTGTGGTTGTTGTTATTTTGTGAGTAGAGCATGTGCTGTCCTATATACAGTATTGCCTCCTTGATTTTGTAATATTATTTGTGAGTTTATTTTTCTGTCTATCTAACGACAGCGTCATGCTCCTCAAAGCACTGGGTAACTACTATGCTGGGAAAATCTGCCGCACGCCATTACGGAACCCACCGTTGGAACATCGTTGTGCTTCCATGTTTTTGCTCACTAACTGTGGTTACTCTGTGATTCGGCAGTGCCTCGATGTGAAGTGGACCAAAGCTATTCTTAACAGTGAGGTGACATCGTGCTGACAGGAACAACTCCATTCGAATGGGAAACCAGCAGGAGTAACAGTGACTTGTTACAAGCTGAATTTGTTGATGAGTCACATCTAATCTCACTTCTTTGAAAGCCCACACACGTAGTTAACTCTTTTGTTTGTTGCCATACACAGAGCAGATTTTGAAGAAAAAAAACAGTAGATGAAAGTAACTCATATATATTTGTCTACTATTAGTCTAAGGGGAATGATTTTACAAGGGAAACATCGTTCCTCTGCAGTGTTATTATTATTATTTTTAATTTGTTTTCTGATTTTATCAAATTTTTCTCCCAATTTGGTAGCCAATTACTCCTGCTATTCTTAGGTCAATCCCCTCCCTCGTAGTTCGCTGCCATAGCCCTGTGACCATCGTCTCCTCCGAGACGACACTCGTCGTGCTGTCGACCGTAACTGCCACCCCAGAGCCACTCATGTGCGCAGCGAACAGTGTCGGCTTCCCTCCCCCTTCCCTGGGTTGGACAGCCAATTGCTGCCCCCGGCGATAGCCAACTCTGGCGGGGACCGGGGATTTGAACCCCAGTCGCCGTGGCCAGCGTCGGACGTGGAAACCACTAGACCACACGGGAGGCCTCTGCAGTGTTATTTTAAGTTCTATTTATCATAGAATGCTACAGTGCAAGCTACAGTGTGTAGCTATACACAGATGCACATAAACAAGTCTCACTTGCAAAGAAGGTTGAGCAAACATACATATATTTAGGCCTGGGTTCAATCAACATGCTTCTTTAACTTTGACTTGAGAACAACTACATGTGCTTCCTCTGTTCTTCACAAACAGTTTGGCGAGTTCATTTTGGTGATATTCTTGCTGAACTTGCCAAACTGAAGGTATAAATAAAAAATAACTCTTGCATCCTTTTTCCAGCATTTGGAAATAATATTTGTACACTATGCATTGGATATTCATTTTGTTAATTTTGGCATGCCAGACTTGCCATACTGCCACGAGGGAAAACCACAATGGAAATAAGTTTCAACTTTATTGTGTGATTTTTCTGCAGTGTACCTTCTTATGCATCAGTGGTCCGACCCTGGTTGACGTGTAATTCTATGTGTTGCTTTAATGAATGCAACAAAACACAAAATAGTTTTGTTTGGCATTGGGCCTGGAAGCCTGGTAGAGGCCTAAGTGACTAACAACTCTCTACCTGCAGAGTGACACTAGATCACATGCCATAGTGGCCACCACTATGCTTTTGCTTTGCAAAATGAATATGTTTAAACATGTCCTTGTAAGTGGCACATGCTTGTTGGTAACGAGGCAGGTGGACAGACACAAGGGGCAGTGCGAGACGACGAGATGTCTCCGTAAATCTTGACGGGATTAAGCCTGATCTTAATTCATCGCGGGAGAGCTGTGCTTACCAGGGAAAGTGTTCAGCTTTATTTGTGTCAAGCCCTTGCGGGCAGGTTGCGTGAGCTGCGTGAGCCCCGATGGATGGAAGCTCCATGGCAGACTGCTGACTGAGCAGGAAGCCATGGTATGCTGCCTGTCAGGTGATCTAGGGAACCAGTGCAGTTCCTGGGCATATTTCAGTGACTTGGGAGGCCTGTAAATTGGAAGGGCGACAGGATTGCATTGTTCAGTTTTAATATAGCATTATGTTCTGTTTTGTATAATTCTACTTCATTCATCAGTAGTTACTTCCCATGCAGAAAGGCGTTGGGTTCTGTTGGGCCCATTGCTGGAGTGCGGGAAAAGTCTAACGGAACAGTCATTACTCCTCTACCGTCTACCCTTTCAAAGCTGGCATCCTCCATTCAGGAAATCACTGGGATTGCGTTGTTTCCCACAGCGTACCGCGGAGATTTACTCCGTCATGAAGATGTCGGCGCTAATGGTTGGTCCAGTGGGTTCCTTGAAGTTCTCCTTCAAGTTAATCAATTCCGGGCCATCTGTTTCTGCTCAGCTCCTTCTCATTATCAAACACCCTTCTCTCTGGCCCTCTGTCTAATTAACCTTGCTCTCCTTCACTCTTACGCCCAGAGAACAGACTGCTTTTATGTGAAGAAAAGAGAGGAGAGGAGAGAAGAGATGGGAAAAGAGGAGAGGCGGATGGCACAGAGAGGATGAGGAAAGGTTGTCGTTCGTCTCAATGTTCTGTGACTGACAGGTCACTGAGTGCTCACCTTGGTCATGTCCACAACACCCTGACATACTTTTCATTGGTTGGCGACGACCATCATTCAATGCCATTGATCATTAATTAGAAGGCATGCGTGAAGGGTACTTAACAGTTAGACAAAGAGGGGAAGTTTGTGAGGCAAGTTGTTACACACCCATGCGTAGTAACCATGGCCCTCCAGTTTGAGGAACTGAATTAATCAGATGGAAAAAGAACAATTGGAAATGGAGATCTTCTCTCCGTAGAAAAAAAAGAAAAAAAGAAAAAATTGAAATTGAGAAAATGTATTTCAAGCAGAAATCTATTATATCATTTATGAATTCATTATTTGATGAAGCATCATGGGAGATGATGCTTTTGTCAATAAACAAACAAACTCTTGATTTTACCAATGGAAGGCATATACAAATGTCAGGTGCTGTACAAACTTTCATAAATTCAAAGGTAAAGCAGGCATTTAGCTGTTAGACAATGAATAGAGAGAAACATGTATCATTTGTCTGTGGGGAGGTTGTTGGAGGTTGTTACCGCCATATAAAATGAATATCTAAATTGCTTTGTGGAACAGGAGAGAGGGGTAGGCAGACATGAATGGCGGGGAGGGGGGCAAAGTTATTTGAGTGTAAAGTACTTATACTTGTTTGGAGCTTGGAAGGATTGGTCCTTTGGATTGGGGGAGTCTGGACGTGGTCCTCTTGTGACCCTCACCAATTTTTCGCGTAGCACCCCCGTCGACAGAAAATGGGGCGCCACTGGATGGGCCGGTCTGAGCCAAATGGCAGGGCCTATTTTTTGTCCCAGTCCAGCCCTGCCTGCAACACAGAACAAATCCCTCCGACACAGACTGGTGAGTTTGTCTGGAACAGCAGGCGTCCAGAGCCCCCTTGAAGACAGAGAGGAGAAAGGCATGCGCGCGCGTGGCAATCAGCCGTTAAACGCAAACTGGTGCCTGCGTGTGTGAGGGCCGCTGTCCGCGGCTCTGTGAGAAACAGTTCGAGCTTGTGTGTGTGGGGATCAGGGCCTGGGTCGCGACGGCTCTTCTCGCTGTTTATTAATGTCACAGAGGCGAAGCTTGGCCCTTTCCCTGTCCCGCACCTCCGCGAGGAGACGAGATTAAGGGCAGAGAAGAACGAATGAGTCAGGGGCCTCGCGATGGGGAGAGAGAGTGGAACAATTACAGAGGGTAGGAGGCATGGAACAGGAGGTCAGAGGACGAGCAGGAGAGCCCAATGCAGACGTTTTTATTGCCTTCAATTATTTAATTATTTTGTTCAGAACAGTTGACTCTCATTCGGTCAAAAGTCGATACATCCCCTCGTCTAATTGTTTCGTTATCTCGACGTGCCGGCGCGTGGGCTACGCTCGTCCGGTCGCGTCGTTTAGCCGTTCTTCCATCCCTCCACGGAGCAGAGCGATGTGTGCGTTTCAAATCCGGCGGGGCTGGGACGGGGTGAGAATGAGCCTTCTTAATATACGCCCCGTCACAACCCATTCGGCGTCTCCGCCGCCCTGTTTAAGACGCCTTGTCATCGTAATTGCATTGCCGTGTATTAATTGTCAACACGTAATGGAAATGCGCGCTGTCAGGAAATGCATCAAACACAAAAACAATCGCAATGAAGGCGAGATCAAAAAGCAAATAATATCGGGACGAAGAGGGAATTAGCCGTGATTGATGATCGTTAGCAGCGGTCACGGGCCGTTTGGTGGGAATTGCGTCTGCACAAGGGCTGCCCGACAGACAAGTGCGTCCGAACAGCCAAAAGGCTACGTGTCTGTGTGGGGTTGTGTGTGTTTTGATTTGGGCTGGCGTTTGGGGAAATTACAGTAGCTAATATAGTATAATGATAATCCATATATGAAGAAAGCACTGTTTGAATGCCTTCACCCAATTTTGTTGGCAAGCTTCCTTACAATCACTGGAGATTACCTGTAATGACATTACTTTGATGAATGACATCAAAATAATGAAATGGCACTTTTGTGTGGGCTTTTAATCCATTTATATTCATGTGTTTCTTATTTGTCGATGCAACTCAGAGAATTCAACGAGGTTCTGAAATCACACGTCATTATCTGCGCCCTGCAGGAAATGACTGTTGTTTGACAAATTAGACAAAGTACATTCAAGCAAAACTGATTATGGTTCTCTTTGTGCTGGCTGAGAACAGTGAGAATGATTAAAAACTGTGCCACATGGGCTATGATTGTCTCTCCCTTAGAGGGGGTAATAGAAATAGTTGATATTATTTTTATTTTTGATCGAACTTCATGTTCATGATCCTGTTGTGATTTACCAGAAGGAAGAAGCTTTTTCTTAGCTGATTGTCTGAACTTTTGCACTGTTCTTGTGATCCTGTTCTCACCTTGTATTTATGCACATCTTGTGTGCTCTGGAAGAAGCTTGTTTCTTAGCTGATTGATTCAGTTTTTCCTCACTACAGTTTTCAAAGATGTGTTGATAACTTCATGTCTTCTCCCACCTCCTGGGAAAAGAGCTGTAGGTGGTGTTGGTGAGTCCGTAGGGGGCGCTCTTTCCTGTGACCCACATGAGATCCAGTGCTCCATCCAATGGCCCCTCGCTGAGCCCTCTTAATGTGCCAAACGAGCCGCTGTAATGAACTGCAGCGGAGCTGTAATTTGCATTTGATGAAGGGTCCGTGGCCCTCCCACTTGATCTTGGTTCTTGTTTAGGATTCGGGCACCAGGCTCCGGCTGGTGGGTGTGAGGAGCTCTGCTTGAGTCTGAGATTATGGGGAGATAGAACATGAAGGGAGTTGGGGAGATGTGCTGGGGGGAGCTTGGGTTGGGGGGTGGGTGGGAGGGGCGGTTGGCAGGTTTCCCTCATATTCTGAGCAGGCCTCTCCCAGGACAAAGTCTTTATTCAAGTCTGACAGATGGATTTCACCCTTTCCCCCTCTCTCCCACACGCGTGCATACATGCACAATGCGCACACGCACACAAAAACACACACACACACACACACATACACGCACATACACACACACGTCACACACACACACACACACATGCACACACACACACACACTCACACACACACATACAGTCACACACACACATACACACACACACGCGCACACACACACACACACACACATGCATACTCACACACACACACACACACATACATACATACACACACACGCACACACACACACACAAACGCACACACACACACACACACACTCACATGCATACTCACACACACACACATACATACATACACACACACTCACACACACACACACACACACACACCTTCAGTTCTCTGGTGTAGCCCGGCAGCCATCGCAGGCCCTATGCTCCTCTTCAGTGCCAGCTGCAGATATTTCACCCGCTCACCGCCACGCCCGTGTTCAAGCAACACAGCACAGCTTCGGCTGCTTTCGGTGCTCAAGAGCCTGCGAGCTTGGCTCACACTGCAACCCAGGAAGCAGCTCTTTATTCAGGAAATGTCCGAAGGAACTAGGGGCACACCGTGGCTCAGGGGAACAAAATGTTTTGGTTGTGTTGTGGGGCCATTTGACTGAGCCTGTGTCTGACTGACAGGTCCTGCCTTCCAGCCTGTTTAATTCTAGCCTTGTGCAGTCTTCTGTTTCAGTGTTGCAAGGGATATTGAGGGAGCATTAGACTTTCAATTAATTTGCAAATTGTTGTAATGAGTAACCGAGTAGACCAAAAACATGCAGCATCTGTGTTTTTCTCTGTGTTCTGCTCTGGATTGCATCGACTTTAAGGGAACATATTTTCACAAGGCTAAGAACTACACATGCTTTATTTTTTGTTTCATGCTTTTCGTTTTATAGCAGTGATAACTGGCACGAAAGATGTAAACTCAATTAACTTAAATAAATAATTCAACTGCTTTAAAATACTTTTTTTTGTTTGCCCTGCCCTGAAGAAAAAATAATAATCTCAAAGCTCATGACGCGAACACTTTATTTTAAGGTTTCATTAATTAACCATTCATTAATGCATTATTAAAGCCTTATTAACATTTATTGCACTTCCTGTCCTGAATCAGAGACCATTTGCCCCTTACAAATGAGTTTAGCACAGGCGCTGCAGAAGAAGCCAAACACAACTTTACAGAATTCAGAACACAGATCTTTGAAGCACATTCACAATTCATAAACTCAAGGGGTGGCTAGTGTCAACGTTAGGATAGGCCCCAAAATATAGCTAATTCATGTTCATTACATTTATACATTTTAATCATATTTAATGAATGATTAATGGGCCGCACTACAAAGCATCAACAATTTGAGACACACAGTAAAGTATGCATAGCCTACTCTCACTGAAATCTGTGCTTTCATTCACTAAGGCCTCAGAACTTAGCCCCCGTTAAGCCCCCCTTCACAATACAACAAAATGTCTAAATGCAACACAATGCCAACATCAGACGATTATGACACAAGCTCTGTTGGGCAGCTTTGGGGGACGTTGCAAGACTGATGTGACAGGGGAAGTATTGAGGCATGGACCCCAAGTCATGGTCTGTTGCTCTCACAGAACGTCCCGTCTCAGCGCTAAAGTGGTAATGCTGTAAACCTCGGGCGAGAGAACCCCGCAGAGGGGCCGAGATCCGGAGCTGTAATTAAATGCAACTAAAGACAACAGCGATATGGGAGCATGGCAAAGGCAAAGGCAGTAAAGTAAAAAGGCTCTTCGGAGGAGGAAAGACCATTCCCTCCTGCCCTTCCCTCTCTCCCTCCAACGACACATCGGCTCTCGCCGGTCCTGTTCACAATGGGGGAAAAATTGAAATTCATAGATGCTATCAATTAATCACGTTGGCTCTAATTGCAATCCAATTAACCTCTGTTTCAGAGCGCCGTTCCGCTGGGTGCCGAGATCCTTCCTGCTCCCATCGCTCCTCTCCCGCTCGATATCTTTGGGAAGGCCTGGAAACCCAGCCCAGGCAACAGGGACGCGATGTCGGGCGTGTCCTTTGAGGAGAGGGAGATCGGGAACATCGGGGGAGAGGCACATAGGAAGTGTTAAATGTGACATGAGTGGTCTGTTGGCTCCATCGCAAACCCACACCCCCCACCCCTCATTGGATCCATGCAAACCCAGATCCGGATACACAAACGCCAGAGCAATTCCCTGCCCAGTGGCCGGAATAGCCTTTCAATTAGCAGGTGAGCCGCTGCCCTGTGCTCAATCAATACAACAGACAGCAGGAGGGGGGTGGGGGGAGTCTGTTAGGACCCTCTCCCTCACACAGAGTTACAGCGTATCTGAGAGATCTGCTGTGATCTAGATAAATCAGTCTGGGAGGTCCACAAGGAACAAGATATTTTTGTTTGAGTTTGTCATTTTTTAAATGATGGGGGGATATCCTCTCTCTCTCTCCCTTGCTCTCATGCAAGGTCCACTCCAGCGTCCAGGGTGACGCAATCCGGGAGCACCACGGCAACAGTGAGCGATGACATCACAAGGGATGCTGTTCCCGGGAGTGCGACGCTATGAGAGGGCGAGGTGAGGCGCGGCGGATTCGAGGGGGGGCAGAGGTGTAGCATCCTGAAGCAGAGTTGTGCGGGGGTCGTCGAGGTAGCAGCGCGGATGCCTTTTAAGGAGGGGAAGGGGGGCAGAGGGCCGCAGGTGTGTGTCTCGCTCCCAGGCAGCCCGGCCCTTCCCTCCACAGGGATCTCCGTTCAAAGGCGCTATCTAAGCGCCGGCCCAAAATGTCAGCTCTGGAGGCACGGGGGCTGTTTCCTAGAGCACCACTGTGGCTCAGGCCACTGTGCTCTGAGCCAGCCGCCCAGGAGGAGAGAGAGAGAGAGAGGGAGAGAAAGGGAGGGAGAAGAAGAGAGGGAGAGGCAGAGAGGGAGCGATAAATGGAGAGGGAGAGATGGAGAGACAGAGAGAGAGAGAAGGAGAGATGGAGAGACACAGAGATATGGAGAATGAAGAGAAACAAAAGGAAACAACTCAGCATAGGGACCTGTACACTTGTGGCATGTTGTGGACATGGCTACCCCTGTGATTGTATTTGCCGTAGAATGTGCACATACATTCAACAGCAATGTGGAGGAGCTCCAGCCGCATTATGGGGGCATCGCTGGGGGTAATTGAGTTTGTGAGCACTATAGAGAGGGAAAAAGACAACCCCCAACCCCCCTAGCCTCAGTCACTGGGAGGACAAATAAGAGTTAGGACCTTGAGAGGAGGGGGCGGGCAGGAGGCAGCATCTCTGACACAGATTTGGAGAGGGAGTGGTTTGAAGGACAGGACAGAGTGAACGTGGCCTGGCGCTTCATCTGCATGTTCCCACTGAAGCACTGCTGGGAGGAGCAGATGAGTGACACCTACAGCTGCCAATCATCTCCAGGGTCAGAGCTCCCGCCCATCACACAGACAGCTGGGACACACAGAGAAGAGAGCACACCACAAGAGCAGAGAGAGAGAGAGAGGGGAGAGAGAGAGAAACCTGCAGCTATGAAAGGGTAAGGCAGACAGGTAGACAAACAGAGAGAGAGAGATAGAGACAGAGAGAGAGCGATAGAAAGGGAGAGAAAGAGAGAGAGAAACAAAGAGAGGGAGAGAGATAGAAAGAGAGAGAGAGAGAGAGATTGCACTGTACACGTAAGTCAAATAAGACAATTCAGGTCACTCCCTCGTTTCTCAAAAAAAAGCTAGTGATACAATTTATGCAATAAAGATGCAATACGCACAGCAAGATAGATAGTAGCATGACGTATGAAACGGAGAGAGATACAGATTCAGAGAGAGAGGGGGAGAAAGTGATGGAGAGTGTGCGCTCCGAGATCATTTCAGAATCAGAGTTTTGGAAAGGGAAACCGAGGAAGACGATGGGAGAGAGAGAGAGAGAAAGAGAGATGAAATCACAACATGTGAAAAGCACAGGGTGTGACGATCAGGATAAGGACCCAGACGCAGATCAGGATATAGGCAAAAGAGTAGTTTATTGGGAAGCAGGGGTCAAAACCAGGAATCAGATAAGGTGAAGGTACAAAATCACAAGGCAAAAGGGAGGTCACGAAAACAGTCAAAAAGGTCTAAACGGGCAGGCAGAAAGGCAAACAAACAGAATCGGTAGGCAGGCTCGGAGTAGTAAACGAAGGGATGTCTCGGGAAATACAATAAACACTGGCTTCAGAATAGTAGGCTCAGGGAATAAGGATCAACATTCTGACGGAGAAGGAACATAAACACGGAACAGATATACCAAACGGAAAGGGTAATACAATAGGAATCGGGTGTGACTGGGAGGAGAGAGAGGTAGGAACACAGGTGTAAACATTGGGAATCGTTAATCTAATAACGAGGGGAAACGCAAGACACGGACTGGGAATGATACAAACATATAGACAATAAACGACCTGGGAGATCAGGCAGACACGTGCATAGCTAAAGGGGAGGAACGCAAAGAGAGAAGCTGCGTGCGAATGAAAGGGAAAGTGAAAAGCTAATCCGGGATACGATAATGAGAGGAAATGACAGCGATAGTCAGAAGCGTGAGATAATTAGTGATTAGTAGTGTTAGTAACTAAATCTAAATCCCTAACGTTAGTAGATTAGTTGGTTAGTACTATATACATCTAACTAATATATACAAAGTGCAATCTAGAAAGTAAGAAGGAAGAAAACGAGATAATAAGCGAAGACGGAGAAAACCCGAAATGTAGAACTTCCCGAAGTGCATGACAAGACAAGGAGTGGATCTCGAAAACACAGGAACAATGACAACCGGGGAACAGAACGTGACAGAATGATGAAAATGAAATACTGAATAAAGAAAGATGAACAATGAATGAAGAATAATAAACAAAGTACAAAAACAAACAGAACAAATACTCAGAACATAACACAGGGGGGTCAAAATCACTTGTATCCCCGAATCGGCACAAATGCATCCGCACTTCCCTGTGCTACAGGGCACGCTGTCTGTGAATTACCCATCATCCTTAGAGACCAACAGAGGTGTGCAGTACGGGCCACAGTCTGAGGGACATCAGGTAGCACAAAGCACCTCACATACAACCCAAACACTTCAGGTCTCTAGTATAATATTACATTTCCCTGTTTACTGGCACATTTTCATTGTCTTTTCCCTGTCCATTTTATATAACAGCCTTGTATTTTCACTCATTTCTAACCCTTGTAAATTATTGATTGTATTAATTACTCCCTCCTCCTGCTGTTGTGTTATTGTTGCTCCTTTTGGTTCTCATATGCATGCATTCGTAACAGGACTGTGGATCGATCATGCCAATAAAGAAAATTAAAATGAACTCGAAACAGAAAATGTTAACTGTGAGACAGAGACAAAAAAATGGAATGACACTAAAGACTATAGCTGACATACAGTTTAACAAAATGGCAATATGCTTTACAGTAAATTATTAGCAGAGACCGGTGCAGGGTGTACTTGTGGAGCCACTATAAGTTTTCATATGACTTATGAGAATGTGACACTTTCTTAAGAAAGAGACTTGCGGCTTTTAATGAAGCCGGCGTGAGAGACGCAGCAGTGTAGCCTAGGTCAGGAGACTCGGGAGAATGTGGCTATTAACTTTGGGGAGAAGGTGATGTGGGGATGACACCGTGACCGTGATGGCGAGATGATGTAATGACGTAATGACTTTAGATCGTCTCGGGTGGGATGAGATCTAATCCAAAGTAAACAAATGAAATAAGCGCCCTTTCCTCTCGCGCCTCCGAGCGAACCCCGGCAAATGTCTGCGGTTTCTCCGAGGCAAAAGATAAACAAGCGATAAAATGAATACAACTAGGCTAGTTAAAATCGTGGTGAGAGAGAGAGAGTGAGATAGGCAGCAGGAGGAGCTGGAAGTGTTTAGATGATGCCAAATTTCCGTGGTTTGGCGTAGTAGGAATTTTAATCACGACTTTTCCTTCGTTGAACATTCTTTTGTTCTTGCGAGAACTGCCACTTTCGCTGAAGACATAGCCTATCCGTGGAGCCATTGTAAAAAACGCCACTTAGCAAAACATGGAATTATACACTGTACAGATGGATCCATACATAGGCGCGAATGTGGCCGCAGGAAGCGAGAAGTAAACTCGAGCGATAATTAAGACTTAGGGGGTAAATGACAAAGCCGTTTTCATATGCGAAATGAGGCGCATTTCCTGGCACACTTCGAAATGAAGGAGAGCAGAGAGCCTCTGTGTTTCAAAACATTACCCGCCCAGCTGTTGTGTTTATCGGACGGGCCTCGTGTGACTTCGCCCAGGTCATTAGACCTTGTGGCGCTGTTCGTTTTCAGTCTGTGGCTGTTAGTCAAGCTCTGCTCCAAGGGAAGGTGGTGGAAAAGGGCTGTCGCTTTACGTTTTCAGTTGATTGAGCCCCCATTTTAGCCCACGACTAGTGCCTGTTCTGAGGAAACAAAACCCTAGCCGTTTTGTTGTAAAGAAATGATGAGCCAGAAAGGTTAAGGTTTAAATCATGCCACGTCACAGGTGTGAGGGCTTGGATACATTGCTTTGTATTGCAATGCGGGAGGATTAGATCGCCAGTCTTGGCTGATCTTTATTCCATCAGCGAACATGATCTTTTTGGGAGGAGGAGGGTGTGCGAGTGTTCCCTGCGTCGGCGCGCGGACGAACACGGTGTCTAATTTGGTCGAGACCCTTAAAGCTCCGTTAAACTGCCGACCTTTTCTTTCAGCGCTGTCTGCCGCGAGCCTGGCGCTGCAAGTTAAGAGACCGGGGTTCAATAAAGTGCGGCTGATTAAACAACTCCCTGTGATTGCTCCTTTTGTGCAGGAATAAAACGGTCACAGTGATTACCGAGCTGAGGAGAGGCGTGCCGCTGCATCGGAGGGGGCGAGTCTCCGCCGCTGACCTCTTGTCACCGAGTCGCTGTGAGAACCTTTTGAAATGAGCGCAGTCCTGTGCGCGTGCACCCGCGCGTGTTTGCTGCTGTTGAGTGCGCGTGCACATTTGCTCGTGTGTACGAGTGTGCACGTGTAGCTTGTGTTTGTGTGTGTGGGTTATGTTTGTGTATGTGTAAAATATGTGTTTGTATAGTATGTTGTGTGTGTGTGTGTGTGTTGTGTGTTTGTTTGTATGGATTCGTGGGTAACAGATAGAGCTGATGGATTATACAAGAGCTCCCCACAGTGGATCTTTGGTGTGGTGCTGCAGGCCGGATCTCTGCTGCATCTGATGGATGAGCTTAATCTGCTCATCGTCTGACTGTGTTGAATGTTAGCCAGTAGCCATACCACCACTGTAACGCCTTGGACTTTAATACTTGGGTTGGGGTTGGTAGGGTAGTAATGAGCATTCTTCCCTATGGATCAAGCAGATAGCCAAAGCTCTGTTTTGGTGATAAGCAGATAGCCAGTGCCCGGTCTCAGTGTGCTGTAGGAGGCATTTCCGTTTTGAACGTTGCCGTGCTCCCATAACAACAAACCCTGTCTCACCACACTGACCTTTTGAAGAGAGGCTGCAGCAGTGCCAGGCTGGATTGTAATGGAAACATGTAGAGAAATGGGTGCTTTAGTGAGTAAGTTCTGCCAGGGAGACTTCCGGGTCAATCTGATCTACTCACAGCCAGTCTCAGCAGCCCCTTCATAAAAGCTCACTCACCCATGACTCACTGTTTCAGCATGCCGTGCGCCTTCCCTCCTGCGCCTCCAGCCTGCCAAACCCCCGAAGACGGGGCTTGTGCCAAACCTGTTCTTAAAAATAAAAAAAATCCGGTGTGCGCTGCCCGTCAGAGATGCGGATCGAAACCCGCGTTTCTACCAGACCGGCCCTGGTCGTCAGCCCGATCGGAGGCGGCATTTGGCTGTCCGCCTCGGGAGGGGGAGGGAGAGCCGGCACGAGTCCGCCGAGGAGAAGGTTAATGGAGTCCGTGGAAGATCTCCGTCTCGAAAGAAGGTGGGGAAATAGGTCCAGGAATACGAATCTCGTTCCCGGAGGACGGGCGGCGGACTCGTGAGGGTGGGGAATTGAAAATAAAATAGAGGGCATAATTGGCTACTAAATTGGGAGAAAAACGGGGGAAAAATCAGAAATAAATTTTAAAAAAACAAATTAAAAAAATCCCCCATTTTCCTCCCAATTTAGTAGCCAATTTTCATGCCAACTATCCCCCCCTTGCACTGCTTGCCACTGTAGACCGGCAGTGGCAAAGGCAACATACTGCCTCCCCCACAGAGCCACTCGTGTAGACAGCGAGCTCATGCCAGCTTCCCTCCCGCTCTCACAAGGCGGACAGCCAATCATGCGCCTGGCCAGAGCGGGTCTCGAACCCCAACCGCAGTGGGCAACATGCACTCTGGACGAGTGCCTTTACCGTTGGTCCACCCAGGGGCCCTCATCAAACCTGTTCTTGTGTGTCATTTTCCCAGTCAACAAGTGTTACATCGCCGTCCCGTCCTGTCCACCTCCCTTGTGTTCCTGCCAGTTCTTTTCTTGCGTGTCATGTCTTGTTTTTGATGTCACCCTGTGTCGTGCGTTTTGCGGGGCGCGGCTTCGCCGCTTCCGCATTCTGTTTTCAATTCCTCATTTAATCTCAGCCTGTCACTACCACTCCCTTGCACATTCCGCATGCTGTTTCAATTGAGTTATTTCACTCTGCCTATTTATGTTCAGCACGCACTCACTCCAGTGCCAATCCGTACTTGTTTCTCTCGTATCACTCTCGTTCGTTTCCCTAGCCTGTCAGCCTTGCCTGTTCGTTCTCTGTCTGTTTTATTTTCGGTTTGTTCGCTTGTTAGTTAACTTGTTCTCTAGTTTTGTAGCCACCGGCTAACTTTGTTTTTGCCAGTGTTTTGACGGTGTTCTCCGTCACCTTTTGTTTATTCCGTGCATTAAACGCCTCCTGTGTGGAGCGCAAATCCATCAACGTTTCGAGTCTGCATTTGGGTCCAGGTCTGCATTCACTCAACGTTACAACAAGGTCAACTTCAAGGTCCTGGAAGTCTGGCTGGTTGAAATGCTCATGTGGTTTGTGTCCCTCAGTCATTCACACAGAATTCAGGAGCCTCCCTCAGTGTCCATCCATCCATCTCATTATCTAAGCCGCTTATTCCTGGTCAGGGTCGCGGGGGGGGGCTGGAGCCTATCCCAGCATGCGTTCCGGGCGAGAGGCAGGAATACACCCTGGACAGGTCGCCAATCCATCGCAGGGCACACACACCATTCACTCACACACTCATACCTACGGGCAATTTAGACTCTCCAATTAGCCTAACGTGCATGTTTTTGGACTGTGGGAGGAAACCGGAGTACCCGGAGGAAACCCACGCGGACACGGGGAGAACATGCAAACTCCGCACAGAAAGGCCCCCGGCCTGGATCCGAGACCTTCTTGCTGTGAGGCGACAGCGCTATCCACTGCACCACCGTGCCGCCCTCTCCCTCAGTGTCTGAAGTGCAAATCCAGTTTATATAAGCTGCTATCAAAGCAATGTGAATCTATGCAGACATATCAAACAAAGAGAAGGACTAGTTGGATAAAATTGTGCAAAATCTGTCTTTAATAGTTTTTTTTTTTTACTTTAACTTTCAGGATTTCATTTTAATCCTCTTCGTTCAAGCACAAGTCTGACAGGAAAAAGGACAAGAAAGCACTGTTTACAGATACATCATCAACCGTAAAGTACAACATCACCATTAGATAAGCAGTGGACATAGATAGTCTGAGTAAACTATTAGGACAGGAGGGACACCAAGGGGGAGCAGAGAAAGGTTTGGGTGTCAGTGTTTCTCCTATGTCCCTGTCTTGGTCCTCTGTCTAAACAATACACCTTTTTAGCTTGCTTTCCATCAGACATTATTCAAGGTATCCATCCTCATTCATATACTATTTTTTTTATGTCTCTCTGAAGTTGTAACTATCACCACTAACTGCCTCGCACGTGGCTGCCAACTGACATAATTTTATCATTCAAGAGGCAAATTCTGCAATAGTGCAATATCAAGTATAAAATTAACGTTAACAAAAATGACAAACCATCAATTACATTAAAGCATAATTTACTAGGTAAATTATACACGTGACATTAATTCCCCAAGAAAAAAAAGTACTGGATAAATGTAAAGCACTTCAGTGACCTCCAGTGTTCTGTTAGGGGTGTGTTTTCGTTCAGGGTGCTGACGACTTGCCCGGTTTCCTATAGGCTGTTCCAGTTTATATGTTAATTTATTCTGAAACACACAAAAGATTTTAGCGGTAGGAACAGAGGAATAACGACATTTACTTTCTGTTCCAAATCCCCTATAGTAATTATAAACCGACTCCGATCCCTAAACAGCCTCACAATGGGTTTTATTGCACACAATAAGTCACAATACGTTTTACCGTATTCGGCTGTGATGGGCCACACTTCGGCTGTGATGAGTAAACATGAGCGTACAGCCTACAGTGATTAGGCTGTACGCATCACGAGTGAGTTCAGATCCTGTATTGAAGTGGCTCCGTGTTTACTCAGGCAGGAACGGGAAATAAACTTTAATTTCAGGGAAATGGCTGCGGAGCGGGAGCCGCGACACAGCTGATCGCATCGCAGAGCTTGATTCATGTTATGCGTCTCGAAGGAACATGGGATGAACCCTAGACGGCTGAAACACTTGCTCTTTAAAAAAGTCATGAAAGGACAAACAAAGGCGTGTTTCCCCGTTATCCTCCGGCCAGCGACGGCGAGGCTCGTACACGCATCAGCAATCATTCTGAATGATTTCCTAATGTACGAGTTTCAGGCGTTCCACCAGTAGAAATGACAAAAATAGATTTCTCCAGCCGCTGCGGAGAGAGATGAATAGAGAAAGGGGATGAACATAATGGCCTGGGAGGAGGCCTGAGAACGAGAGAGCAGCTCGGCCGAGTCTCGGAGGCAGGGGGGTTCAAGCAGCCGATAGGTCGGCTCAGGTGAGCGGGATTGCATCCGTCCACTTTATTTAATCAGAAGGGTCGTCAAATATTAGCCAATTCACCGGAGGCCTTCCAAAGGGCCGAGGGTAAAACACGTCAATTAAAGGTTGTCAGAGAAGGGAAAGAAAAATAGGAGAGAAGGAGAGTGAAAGGAAACGGGGCGGAAAGTGCCATTTTCTCTCTCCTGGAGCGCCTCTGAAAATCGCGCAATTTCCGCCCGAGCCGCAGGGATTGGCCCAGGAGGATCCGGCCACACTCGTGGGCTACCAGTGCCCCCTGGTGGACACTCACGAGTATCACAGCCGGACTCCTCTCAGCTGGAGTAAATCTGAGTCCCGATCACACGCATGATCTCCTTCTGGATCTTGGGCTCCTGGGTGTTGATGTTGGCGTCTCCCACCTGGCCGTCTTCGTACCTGAGAGGCAGACAGACGGACTGATCAGGGAGAACGCTCGCAGCTTACGCACACAGCAGGGATCTACAGTTACGGGCCGGGCCTCCGCTGGACCCCGGCAACAATGCCGCACTCACACGAAGAAGAACCGCGTGCAGACGTGGTCAGACACTGGACACACCCAAATATTCCCGTGCTTCTGAAGGTCCTTCGATGTTATTACTGCGGAAAAGCACAGATAGTTGCACCACTCACAGTTGCCTCACTGGTCTATATAAGAAAACAAAGGATCATTGTTAGAATGTTATATATTGTTCTCCTGTTGTGTCGTTCGTTATTCATTCTGGTAGTCAACCCACAGATGGAAGTGGGGGGAAATAGAGACTCATTTACAAGATAATTAAAAATGTTTTATTCAGAATGGTGGATTTCTTCCCGTACGCTACTTTAAAAAAAATCAATTGAATTGTATATTTTTAATTATGGTTTTTTTCACAATGTCATCAGCACAGAGAGACGCGTAAACACAGCCCTGCCTCCATATGTCCACATTGTTACTTCATAGTGTTAGCTACATATGAACACACCAGTCCAACTCATAACCTGCCCTGCCCTGCCCTTGATTTTTAGTTAGGAGATTCACCTTCACAAAGAGCAATGCAGTTTAAATTCCGGCTCTGAAGAAACCTGGACTGTAACGGGCGGCTCTGAGAAAATAGCAAGTTGCACAAAAAGACAGTTTTCAATGTACCTTTAAACAAGTGCTACTACTTCTGAGCTCAGTGTACTTTGGCCCAAACAGGTCTTTCAGCATACAATTTATAGCACATACTGAACAATGGATTATTTACCTCTTCTACTGTATATACAATTATACTATATTACTTAAAATAATCCTTGCCCAGCGATTGGCTGTCCGCCCCAGGGAGGGGGGAGGGAAGCCGACATGACGTTCGCTGCGCATAGAGTGGCCCTGTAGTACCGGGTTACGGTCGACATTTGGCGAGTGCCGTCTCGGAAGAGGCGTCAGGTCGCCTTCGTCACTACCAGTCGCAGGACTACGGCAGCGAAATCACATTACTAGGGGGGGGATTGACATAGAAATAGCGGGTCTAATTGGCTACCAAATTGGGAGAAAAATGGGAGAAAAATCTGAAACAAACAAACAAAAACAACAAAAAAAAAAAATCCTTGCCTTGAAATAGATAGCCCACAGATAATGAGGGTTTGGTAATACATGCTGTTCAAAGTCATACAGTATTTGTCTGTCACACGGTACATCTCAAACTCATACGGTATGTGTCTGTTTGCAGTGACAGTACCTGTGGAATGGCGTTCATGCGGTTATACTGCTGGACCAGCTCGTCTTTTCTGGGCATGCGATGTTGACCTTTCCCCATCCCTGGGCACATGTCGCCATAGTGACCAGGCGAGACAAATACAGGGTTAATACAGTATGTCTGCAAGGACCCACACTGACACACACCATCCAACACACTCCATCCGACACACTACACACCCACACTGACACACACCATCCAACACATTACACACCCACACTGACACACACCATCCAACACACTACACACCCATACTGACACACACCATGCCATCCAACACACTACACACCCACACTGACACACACCATCCGACACACTACACACCCATACTGACACACACCATCCAACACACTACACACCCACACTGACACACACCATCCAACACACCACACACCCACACTGACACACGCCATCCAACACACAATACACCCATCCAACACACTGACACACGCCATCCAACACACTACACACCCATACTGACACACACCATCCAACACACTACACACCCACACTGACACACACCATCCAACACACTACACACCCACACTGACACACGCCATCCAACACACTACACACCCATACTGACACACACCATCCAACACACTACACACCCACACTGACACACACCATCCAACACATGACTCACTAGGGCATTCACGACTGCTGCATTTTAGTAGTCATCAACTACTCCCAAAAAGTACTCGAGTAGTCGATTAATCGCGGGAGATATCATATTTTTTTCACCCAATAACAATGATCAATTCTCGTCAAAAAGGTCTCAAATACAACCAGTAAAGGGTTAACTAATGTAGGCGGGACCAACCTGGGGGTAGGTGGAATAGCAGAGTCCTCGATTGGCTCTGAGAGACTGTTTACAAATGAGCCGTGATCTGATTGGACTAAACCCCCAGCACGCCTGTCTGAGCTGGAGATACTGTTTGATTGCAGTAACAAGGCAACTGCTTTCTTGCAGGGATAGGGGAAGTGTTTCCTTCTCTAAATACCTTAAATTCTGTTTATTTAACATGGCATAACGTAGAAAATGATTGTTCAAACAAATTTATGTTCAACAACAACCAAAGTTATGTCCACCTTCGGTCGTTAGAAGGCCATCTCAAAAGCTCTGAATAACCTACTATGATGCATTATGATTAGCCTACATGCTCAATCAGTTTGAAATACAAGATCAACTTCGGATATAACTTGTGAAACTACTGTAGCAATCTTGCCAATAAACACGAATGTCCACAGGTTGCATAAAGTTTATGAATGTATTGGTTTATTGAAATAAACATTATTAATAGTGACTGACACATTGACACAGCGGAATGAGCTGTCGTAACGACACTATTCAGATTATTAACATACATTTTACCCAAATGGCTAGTGTAAAGATAAAAATACAAATGGCTAGTGTAAACATATCGGATGCTAATTGCGCGCGCAATTCATCGTACTGGTGTGTGATGGTGTTCCACAGCGTAGTGTGTAAGGGGATAACTTAGCCCGGTTCGAAAAAATGAATGATGTCCCTAAAGCCATCTCCAGACAGTGCAGCAAGCGGTCGAATATCCTTCACAATGAAATTTAAAATTTTATTTTCCTTTTTCTGTGGTCGGTGATCGGATTTTTGGAGAATTCTCCGATTGTCGTCTGCCTAACATTACTTTGTTCACTCTGTTGGTGCTTCCCCTCGCTAACATTGCCGCTGCTAGCGCTAGCCCAGGGGTCGGCAACCCGTAACACTCAAAGAGCCATTTGGACCCGGTTTCCACGGAAAAGAAAACACTGGGAGCCGCATTTTCTGTCGACGGGGGGGTGCTACGCCAAAAAAAACTTTGCACCCAATTTTGCGCCCGATTCAATTGGATACTTATTATTTATTTTCCCAAACCTCGCGGAGCCGCAACATAAGGCTGAAAGAGCCGCATGCGGCTCCGGAGCCGCAGGTTGCCGACCCCTGCGCTAGCCATAAGCGGGTGTCGCTTTAAATGGTTATGCATAGCGCTGGTACTGTTGTGGTACTTTAGGGTAGCTTTACATATATTGCAGCTGATGGTTTTATCTGCTCTGGTAAAGTATTTCCACACTGTTGATTGTAGTCGAGCATTGGGACGTACATCCATGTTTCTTTCTGCCTCTTGCTCTTGCATGTCTGCTGCTTTAGCGCCCACACTGCACAGTGATCTCCATGACAACTATGACTTGTCAACAACTACTACCCTGCTGTAGATGCATTGCCACTGCTTTATTACTGCACCGTGCTAAAACCACAGATGAACGATTAGTCTACAACAATGCACAGTGTCGACTAGTGGTTTTGATATTCGAATAGTCAAATAGTCACTATTCTGTGAAACCCCTACTACACACCCACACTGACACACACCATCCGACACACTACACACTCGTACTGACACACACCATCCGATACATTACACACCCACACTGACACACACCATCCGACACACTACACACTCGTACTGACACACACCATCCAACACACTACACACCCATACTGACACACACCATCCGAACACATTGCACACCCACACTGGCACACACCATCCAACACACTACACACTTGTACTGATGTGACACCATCCAACACACTACACACCCACACTGAGGATCTCTGACACCATCAAGACACACTACACACCCAAAGACTCAAGTCCCAACCATCTAATCGCACTCTTATACACGTCACTTTCTGTAGCACTCACCAGAGCCCATCCGCTACACTCTCCCCCTCAAACTCATCCAACACATCCGAGTCACCCACCAATGTGACGGTGTTGGTTCTCCAACACACTTTCACACCCATCTCTGACACACACCATCCAACACACTACACACCCAAACTCAAGTCCCAACATCCAACTAATCGCACTCTTATACACACCCATCACTGAGCCCATCCTCTACACTGACACACACCATCCAACACACTACACACCCACACTTACACACACCATCCGACACACTACACACACACACACTGACACACACCATCCAACACACTACACACCCATACTGACACACACCATCCAACACACTACACACCCATACTGACACACACCATCCAACACACTACACACCCACACTGACACACACCATCCAACACACTACACACCCACACTGACACACACCATCCAACACACTACACACCCACACTGACACACACCATCCAACACACTACACACCCACACTGACACACACCATCCGACACACTACACACCCACACTGACACACACCATCCGACACACTACACACTCGTACTGACACACACCATCCGATAAACTACACACTTGTACTGACACACACCATCCTACACACTACTAGGGCTGTCACATTATATTCAAATTTCGAAATTCAAGTTTCAAACATGAATTGGGAAATTCGAATTTAAATAATATTAATAATAATAATAATAATAATTTCAAAAGCAGGTTGTCAGGCCTCCAGGGTGGTCTAGTGGTTACAAAATTTGACACTGGCCACTATGACCGGCGTTCGATTCCATTGGCTAGAGTCGGCCCTGGCCGGTGTAATTGGCTACTAAATTGGGAGATCTGTTTGGAGAAACATACATGGGAAGGAGCGAAATAAGAGACGACCGAGAAAAGATACTGCACCAAGAGATGTGGTCGTACCAAAGGGAGACAACGATGCCAGCAGACAGCAATCCTCTTCAATGGTGGAAGACGCTGGGTAACGCAAAATAGTCCCACCTCGCGCAGCTGGCAAGAAAGTACCGGAGTTTTTCCCAGGACATCAGTGCATTCTGAGCATGCCTTTTCCACAGCTGGGAATATTGTTAACAAAAGGCACTCCGCTCTTGACACTGAACACGTTAACCAATTGATATTCCAGGCCAATAACTTGCCTGCCTGTCCAGTTATGTCTATACTCGCATTTAGATATGCCACTTTGCAGCCGACTGAGTAGTTTGTTTAGTTTTTATTTATTTTTAGTTTGGTGGGCTTGCACCCATTCAGGAGCAGTTCCTTCTACTCATTCTAAATTGGCTACGTTTAGGTAGTACATTACATTGCCATGGCTTTGCTGAATACAGCCCAATTGCCTTGAGGATTATTATTAACATTATTATGACTATTATAATGAAAAGCATTCTCACTGCTAATTGTTTTTGAAAATGTGGCAATATTTGTCTTCATATTTTGCATTAAACTTTCCACTAATTAATTCTGATGAAAGATGTTTGTCTACTTGTAAAACACATAATCCAAATAATTACCGGCCAATGGTTATTTTTAGTCTTGCGATTTTAAATACCTTTTTTGATGTGGAAATTTGAATTCAAATTTGAATTAATCTACAGTTCTGACAGAATATTGAATATTATTTTTTGGCACATTTTTTGGTGGGTGACAGCCCTACACACTACACACCCACACTGACACACACACACATCCTACACACTGCACACCTGCACTGACAGACAGTCTCTTACACCAGATAAGCACAGCTGCAGGTTCACTGCCCCCCAGATGTCTGAATCCAGCTACACTCCCAGTATAAAGGTCCTTCAGCAGGAGGAAGGGTGTTTGGCATGCAACAAACTATGATACACACACACACACACACACACACACATCCACACACACAACACACACACACACACACACACACACACACACACCCACAGAATAACACACACACACACACGGCCGAACCCAGCAGGGGTAGTTACCTGTCCCCGCGTCTCTGGCAACAGCTGAGTGGATGAGTGTGAGGCCGGAGACTCGTGGGGGTGGGGGAGGGTAAAACGGGGCGAGAGGGGCAGATTCCCTACCTGAATATCCAAAGGAAATGCTGGAAATGGGGCTGAGGTAGATGCCCTTCCCGTACGCTGCCCCGTGCAGCTTGTGATGAAAAGAGCAGGGGGAGGGAAGAATCACTTGCAGTGACAGGACACACACTCAGACGTGCACAGAGGAAGAGGCGGAGCCTGCACGAGTCACACCACTCTGGGAAATGGACTCCAGGAAGTAAAACCCAGGGGACTGCCTAGGCCTTAGTGCCATCTCGTGGAGTCCTTTGGGATGCCAGGAAACCATACAATGATTATGATTTTCTGCAAAAAGCACGGGACAGAAGAGTGACTGAACTCTGTCGGCTGGCGCGCCATAAAAACTAGTGGCGGCAGCAGAAGGGAGGGTCAGGAGAGGACAGGAAGTGACCAGACACAGGGATGATGAAGACCATGAAGACAGAGGCCGTTAAGAGGAAACTGTTCTCAACAGAGCCTCATTATTGTCCACGGTTGGAGCTGAAGACCTAACGAGGCAGCACGTCACTGCGGCATCTGTCTGAGCTCAGCGCTATTCACTGAGCGATGCATCCCGACGTTAATCCAAGGGCCGCTGGTGGATGGACAAACGCGGATTATGACCAGGGGAAATGATCACTCCGCTCCCTGAGGACAGAGATGGTCTCATCTTCCATTCTGAATGGCCAGATACTAATGTTCCACAGCGGTTCAGAATTGCTGTCATATCATTAAGAATTTTGTCATTGCAAAATTCTTGCCAGTTATTGAGATCGATAGACCAATTGTGTGTGTGTGTGATTTTGTTTGATTGATACCATGTTTCCTTACAAATATTAATTAGGTTCGCAGCATAGTCCGTTAATCAAGTTCATTTCAAATGCAAAATGTAATCGTCCTTTCAAAGGCATCGGCAAGGGAGGTGCGGAGGCTTTAAAAATGGCAAACTATCAAAATAGAATTGAATTAGAACTCAATTTTTGTATTTCTCCACCCTCCATTAAATTGTCAAACATGGTGCAATTTTTTTACCCTAAAAACTGCAGTAGTTCTGGGGGTTTCTGGGTTTGAGCTTGTCTGAAAACGTGTGTGTGTCTGCTCCACATACAGAAACAGATAAAGGAACATGCAGAATGCAATATAAAATTGACTGTTACTAGTCTTCCTTTAAGAATTCCTCAACTACGTATAGTTCATAAAAACCCATTTGCTACTGGTAACCTAGTGACCAGGTTGGGTGAATATAGGTGTTGGCTGTAGCTGGAAGCCGCCGTGGCGCTATAAATACGCTGTAGCACACTGTGCTATAAACCCAGGGGTTCTAGAGTCATGCTGTGCTATAAACCCAGGGATTCTAGAGTTATGCTGTGCTATAAACCCAGGGATTCTAGAGTTATGCTGTGCTATAAACCCAGGGGTTCTAGAGACATGCTGTGCTATAAACCCAGGGGTTCTAGAGTCATGTTATGCTATAAACCCAGGGGTTCTAGAGTCATGCTGTGCTATAAACCCAGGGGTTCTAGAGTTGTGCATAAACCCAGGGGTTCTGTGCTATAAACCCAGGGGTTCTAGAGACACGTTGTGCTATAAACCCAGGGGTTCTAGTGACGTTGTGCTGGACGCTCTCAGTGGGCCTTCGCCTTCGGCGAGACCGACAGGTAACCACGGTGACCCAGGTGACACCAAGCACAACCGTCCTCTCCGGACAGGAAGAGGCGTGGCGTCCACTGCCGTCCAGCGCAGGAAGTGGTTGCGGACAAAAGCCGGGGCGGTTACCGGTGGGTCTGGTTGGCCAATTTAAAAAAAATAGTAATAAAAATAAAATAACACACAATGAGGAGGAACGTGGCATCTGTTACTGTGGAAATGGATCAGCTGGACAGCGGCCTGGGCGAGGGACACAGGCGCTGTCCAAGTGGGAATGCGTCTCAGTGGTGCTAACTGCGAGCGCTACATACCTGCAGCTTGGTATAAGAGGCATTGACTAGTCCATTTCTCAGAACGGAGTGCCAGTTCTCTATGTGAGACCCACTAGAGTGGAGGGGGGAGAGGGGGAGAGAGAGAGAGAGCAAGAGAGAGAATGAGAAAGAGAGAATAAGGAGAGCTGTGAACACAGAGCAGTTCCTCAACATGCGGTATCATGTGTGTCCGGGGGTGTGACTCTGGGGTCTACGGCAGCTACTGTAAGCAGCACAGACAAGGGTGCAACCCAATCGAATCACCCTCTAACTGACTTAAGGGCTGGACTCGGCCCTTAACTTTCATAGTGGTGCAATAGTGGTTCTGTGTGGCTCAGTAGGTAGAGCATGGTGCTGACACCGCTTAGGTTGTGGGTTCGATTCTCATTGGGACCACACATACTGAAAAATGTATGCATTCACTACTGTCGCTTTGGAGAAAAGCGTCTGCTATATGGCGTATTTATTTTATTGATTTAGTAGCATGTTTTTCGTTTTTTCTTCGCAAACACAGCGACCGCCGACATTGCCTTGCTGAACTGTGTTCGTAATGTTTATTTGCGAGACAAATCTAAGGACAAATGTTGATTGAATCCAGGCCTTATTCCCC
>JAINUG010000043.1:3742500-3770000 GCA_029706075.1 Aldrovandia affinis | reverse complement strand
TAACACTTTCAGGTTCATCATTTCTATCATAATTTCCCCACACTTGTTTGAGATGGGCTGCGTAAAAAAAACGCATCTGTAAAAAATAGTCCAGACTCCGGTGAAATTATTTAACATGCTTTTACTCTCAGATGTCGGTAAAAATGTTAAAACGTTCCTGCGGATCCCAAAGGATTTGCAGCGAAACGTATTACCAACCGAAACGTACAATCGTAAAAGAGAGAAGAATTTCGTTCTGAATATTGGTGAAAATAGATGTTTCTTTTAAAGATTGTCAGTAATTTGTAGGAATTTTACTGGTGTCTCAATGGTTAAAATGCTTGTTTTGACCCACGCCTGAAAATTCCCCTCTGTCCAAACAGATATTAAAATCGACCTGAAATTTAAATTGTGAAAAAACTGTCACGATGCAGCTTCTACAATATATTAAGTATAATACTGGTCAGAGAAAGTGTCATTTTCATATTTAGATATTGCCAGTAAAACAAACCTGCGCTGCTCAATGCGCCCTCTGCTTTCCTGGTATGGTAGCACGTCTTTTTCGACTAATATTCTCTACCTCAAAAATAATGCTAATTTGTGCGATCATGAAGTTATTATTAGTTGCCATTTCTTTTTCATTCGCCATGAGATGGCGATCAACTTGCTTGTTATCGATAACGTGGTGGTAAAGGGCATGTAGGGTCGACCCTCAAACTGTGGAGAGGTGAAATTGCGCAGTATTCAATAAAATACTTAGAGAATGCGAGAATTTCAAGTTACATTTCATTACAGTTTTTTTCCAATCGCTTTGGCACTAGTTTCAGAACCTTGATGTCATTTTTCAGAGTGGCTTACGTCATCACCCAGCTGACCGGTCAAGCCAAGATGTGGGGAACCGCTGCTTGGGAGGAGTCTTTTCCTTACTGCCAGAGCTTCAGCCTGTTTGCCGCGGAGATGAAGAGGGTCTTCGATCGCTCCAAGCATGGCCACGAAGTGGCGAGAGAGATGCTTCACATGCGCCAGGGGAGGAGATCTGTCTCGGACTACGCCATCGACTTCCAGACGTTGGCTAAGTCCAGTGGATGGGAGAAGGCGGCTCTCTACGACACCTTCATTTATGGCTTGTCCGAACTGATTAAAGACAAGCTCCTTACCCGCGACCTACCCGAGTCCTTCGATGACCTCATTAGCCTGGCCAGCCATATCGACTCACGGCTGCAAGAACGCCAACGCTTCCGAGATCCAGGGGTTTTCCGCAGGCCAGACGCCGAGAGGCCCAAGACTCCTGCCACCCTCGTCACTCACCGTTTAATTCCCTCTGCACAGGTGCCGGAACCGGAACCCATGCAAGTGGACCGGGCTCGTCTGACCAGAGAGGAACGTGATCGGAGGATGGTTTCCAAGTCTTGCCTCTACTGCGGTCAACCGGGTCATTTCATCTCCAACTGCCCGGTAAAAGGCCAACGCCCACAAGTGAGTAGAGGAACACTAGTGGGCATGATCCCGGTCGAATCCTCCTCCAAACAACGCACCTGCCTGCCTGTGACTATCGAGTGGGAGGGTCAGAGATGAGAGACCACCGCTCTCATTGACTCGGGTGCTGAGGAGAGCTTCCTTGATGCTGGTGTTGCTTACTAAGTGGGGCATTCCGGTTTCCAGTCTTTCACGCCCGAGTACCTGGACCTCAAGGAGGTCTTCTGCAAATCCCGAGCCACCCAACTGCCCCCCCATCGCCCCTATGATTGCGCCATCGAACTCCTGCCCGGTACTACCCCTCCTAGGGCGCCTGTTTTCTTTGTCCTGTCCCGAGATAGAAACGATGAATAAGTATCTACAGGAGTCGCTGGCTGCTGGCATCATTCGCCCTTCCTCTTCACCCGCTGGAGCTGGTTTCTTCTTCGTGGGCAAGAAGGATGGTTCTCTACGCCCTTGCATCGACTACTGGGCACTCAATGACATCACCATCAAGAATTGCTACCCTCTCCCCCTCATGACATCAGCTTTTGAACAGCTGCAAGGGGCCACTGTCTTCACCAAGTTGGACCTGCGCAACGCCTACCACCTGGTGCGCATTCGTGAGGGGGACGAGTGGAAGACCGCCTTCAATACCACAACTGGCCACTGGGAATACCTGGTGATGCCTTTCGGTTTAACCAACGCTCCAGCAGTTTTTCAAGCCTTGATCAATGATGTATTAAGAGACTTTATTAAGTCTCGGGTCGGTTATTCGCCAGTCTTGTTATCCTGGTTAATGTTTATGCCCCAAACTGTGATGATTATAATTTCTTTAACAAGCTATTCTCCACCATACCCAGTCATAGCAATTACAATTTGATAATAGGGGTGACTTTAACTGTGTACTCAACACCGCATTAGACAGATCATCGAACAGGGCCCAATCACTAACTAAGTCTGCTAAAGTAGTCAATGATTTCATCGCTCAGAATGGTGTCTCAGATATTTGGAGATTTAAATTCAACAACAAAAAAGTATTCTCTTTCTTCTCCAATGTCCATCGCACATACACCCGCATAGACTACTTCCTTCTAGACAATAGATTACTGGGAAGTGTTAGCTCTTGCTCCTATCACAGTATTACAATATCAGATCATGGCGCTGTTTCATTTCATGTAGCTCTGCCCAACTGCTTCAGGCCCTCTCGCAATTGGAGGCTCAACCCCTCCTCTTAGCTGACGAGCAATTTGTAAATCATGTCTCTTTTCAAATTCAGTTTTTCTTGACACTAATGCCTCCCCAGAAATCTCTCACTCAATCCTTTGGGAAACCCTTAAAGCTTACCTTCGAGGGCAAATAATTGAATACTCCTCCAGGACAAGGAAAGCAAGAGAGTCCAAACTTAATGACATCTCTCAGTCCATCGCAAAATTGATAGTCATCTCTCTTCAGCTACCTCTTCAACACTCTTTAAAGAGAGACTACGTCTGCAGACAGAATATAACTTGCTTTCCACAGACAAAGCTGCATACTTAATTACAAAAGCCTGATATAATGTTTACGAATCAGGGGATAAGGCCGGCAAGCTAGCTAGCTCAGCAAGCTTGTCAAGCTCAATCTTCTCGTCTTATTCCTAAGATTTATAGTGCATCAGGTGAATTAATTACCGACCATATAGAAATTAATAACACCTTTAAGCAATACTACAGCAACTTGTATAGCTCTGAATGTGATGATAACCCCTTGAATCTTAACTCCTTCTTTGATAACCTAGCTTTTCCCTCTGTCCCAGTCGAAAATAATTCTTTATTAGGTGGTGAGATCTCAATGCAGAGATTCTAGAAGCCATAAAATCCTTAAAATGCAACAAAACACCTGGACCGGACGGTTATACTTCAGAATTTTATAAGAAATTTGCACATGAACTATGCCCACTGCTCCAAACCATATTTAATGAATCTCTGTCATTTGGTCGTCTTCCACCAACCTTAGGACAAGCTGCAATAACACTCCTACCAAAAGCGGGTAAGGACCCACTCCAATGCGCCTCCTATCGCCCAATCTCTCTACTGAATGTGGACTACAAAATTTTATCCAAGGTACTAGCAACGAGACTGGAGAAGGTAGTACCACAAATAATTTCGCCAGACCAAACAGGCTTCATTTTAAATAGACACTCCAGCTCAAACCTTAGAAGGCTTTTCAACATTGTTTATTCCCCTCCTTCCTCGTCCTCCGAAATAGTGATATCGCTTGACGCTGAAAAGCGTTTGACAGAGTAGAATGGCAATATTTGTTTTTGACTCTAAAAAATTTGGATTTGAGGACTCTTTTATTTCTTGGATAAAACTCCTCTATTCTCACCCTCTAGCCGCAGTAGTTACTAATGGACAACAATCTGAGTATTTCTCTCTTGGCAGAGGCACACGCCAGGGTTGCAATTTATCGCCACTACTCTTCGCCATCGCTGTCGAACCTCTAGCCATTGCCCTTAGACAATCTGATGATTTCTCAGGTATAGAGCGAGGCGGCTTTTTACACAAATTGTCACTATATGCTGACGACCTTCTTTTATATGTTTCGACCCCTTAAATTCTATCCCTTTATTCTTAATATCCTAGACCAATTCGGAAAACTCTCAGGCTATAAAATCAATTATGAAAAAAGTGAAATGTTTCCCCTTAACCAAACCGCTACTTTGGTACGTGAATCCAGTTTTCCATTTAGAGTTGTCACTAAAGGGTTTAAATATCTTGGGATTGAGGTCACATCAGCTTTTTCTTCCCTCTTCATTAAGAACTTTGGCATTTTATTTGGAAAATGTAAAAAAGATATGACTAGATGGATGAACCTCCCACTATCCATAGTTGGCCGAATCAACCTCATTAAAATGATCATGTTGCCGAAATTTCTTTACCTTTTGAAAACATTCCCATCCTGATTAAAAAATCTTTCTTTTATTCATTAGAGAGGAGCATAACTTCGTTTATTTGGAATAATAAGCCACATAGAATCAGAAAGAGTGCTCTTCAGAGGCCTAAAAAGCTTGCGGGTCTGGCCTTACCTAATTTTATTTATTATTATTGGGCATGTAATATTAAGAAGATGTTACACTGGATTGAGGGAGATCTACCTGGTAAATTTGAGACCTGGGTGCAAATGGAATACGGCTGTAGTCAATTTAATCTAGGCTCTTTAATATGTGCCCCTCAAAGCCAACTTTGCTCAAACCCAGTGGTATATCACTCAATCAGAATCTGGTTGCAATTTAGAAGGCATTTCAAGTTGCATACAGCATCAGTGCACTCCCCATTAAGAATAATCATAACTTCCCACCCTCTCTTTCCCGATTCTACCTTTGGGATTTGGTCCACAAAGGGTATTAAATCTATCTCTAATCTGTATGTTAACGGCACGTTTGGTTCGTTTACTCAACTTTCTCAATTATTTGACTTACCAAAGGCTCATTTTTTTAGATACCTCCAAATCAGACACTTTACCCAGAAGAATATGGCTTCCTTCCCAGACCTTCCAACAAACAACGCGGTTGATCACATTTTTATCATTATCCCCATATCGCAAAGGTCTAATTTCTATTCTCTATGACAACATATGCAATATCCTCCCTCACTCACTACAGGATGTTAGGAGACACTGGGAAGATGACCTGGGAGAAGAAATTACTGATGATCAATGGAATGCGGTGCTTGACTTAATATACACTTCCTCCCCTTGTGCTAGGCATAGCTTAATACAACTTAAAATTGTTTTGAGAACACACTTGACCAGGGCAAGGCTGGCGAAAATTTTCCCTAATGTAGACCCTTCATGCCCTCGCTGCAAAGGTCAACCTGCAGACCACATACACATGTTCTGGTCCTGCCCCAACCTTAGTACGTTTTGGACCAACATTTTTAATGCATATACTAAAATATTTAGAAAAGACATAGTTCCCAACCCCATATGTGCCCTATTTGGTTTTACTCCTGAGACTCGTCTCATCAAAGGCAAAGCTTATGTAATCATAGCATTCACCTCCTTGATCGCCAGACGTCTCATTCTTCTATCCTGGAAGGAACAAGCACCCCCTAACTTTACAAGATGGGTTAGAGATACTATGCAATTTCTGGAGCTGGAAAAAATCAGATATACCCTTAAAGGTTCTGTGGATAACTTTAGGAAGATTTGGACCCCCTTTTTAGAGTACTATGAGAGTTTACAAATCCCACTAAATCAGGAGAACTGAGGAGGTAGTGTTGAGGCAGTGGAAACCCTTTCCATCTATTTTTGTTACTATCCTTTTTCTTATTTTTATTTTTATTTTTACCCTTTTTTTTTTTTTTTCTGTTATTATTTCTGTTTACCTTCTTTCTTGCATTTTTCTCTTTGATTTGATATCTGTATTGTTATCTTTGAGCACTGTATTATGCTCTGTACTCCTGCAAGGAGGGACTATCGGGGGGGGGGGGTGGTTGGGAGGGGGGAGCGGGAGGGATAAGTTGGGTTGGGTGGGGTGGTGGGTGATTGGGGTTCCTTTTATTTCAAATTAACGTTCAAATAATGCAGCTGTATTATGTTTGTTTTGTCTATTGGAAATGATAATTTGAGTAACGCTGCTGTACTATGTTTGTTTTGTTTATTGAGAATTATTATTTCAATAATGTAACTGTACTATGTTTTGTTTATTGAAAATCAATAAAAATTGTTAAAGAGAAGAGACTTTATTAATCAGTTTGTTTCTGTTTATCTCGACGACATCCTTATTTTTTCTGAAACTCAAGATGAACATGTCACTCAGCGTCTTCTGGAGAACAGACTTTTCGTCAAGCCAGAGAAATGCGAATTCCATTGCCAGACCACCACCTTCCTGGGCTATATCATCTTGGCCGGGAGCCTACAGATGGACCCTCAGAAGATCAAGGCCGTTCTGGACTGGCCCCGGCCGGAGAATTGTAAGGAATTACAGCGGTTTTTGGGATTCGCCAATTTTTATAGAAGATTTATCCGCAATTACAGCACCCTGGCAGCACCCCTCACAGCTCTCACATCTATCAAGGTCCGGTTTGACTGGAATCCCCAAGCAGAAGAAGCTTTCCACACCCTCAAGCAGCGCTTCACTTCTGATCCCATCCTCATCCATCCTGACACCAATGCTCAGTTCAACGTTGAGGTTGATGCATCCAACATCGGAGTGGGGGCCATTCATTCACAACGCTCCTCCCAGGACAACAAGATCCACCCATGCGCCTTTTATTCCCACCGGCTTAGCTCCACTGAACAGAATTACGACATCGGTAATCAAGAGTTACTCGCGGTTAAACTCGCATTGGAGGAGTGGAGGCACTGGCTTGAGGGCGAACAATTCCCTTTCCTTGTTTGGACTGATCACAAGAAGAGTATTTACAAACCGCTAAGAGTCTCAATTCCCGTCAGGCTCGTTAGTCCCTGATTTAATTTTACTCTCTCATATCGACCCGGTTCCAAGAACACCAAACCTGACCCCATCTCCAATTCCTCTGATCCTGACACCATTCTGCCACAACACTGCTCCATCAATGCCCTTCAACTTGACATTGAATCCACGGTTCGCTCCGCCCTAGACGGGGAGGTCGGTCCCAGTCGCTGTCCCACCAACAGTCTCTTTGTCCCGGAATCTGTTTGCTCCCAAGTCCTGCAGTGGGGCCATTCTTCATTACTGTCCTGTCACCCTGGTATCAAAATAACTACTACTTTCATCCAAAGACGTTTTTGGTGGCCGTCCATGTCCCAAGACATTAAGGAGTTTGTCTCCGCCTGCTCTGTCTGCGCCCAGAACAAAACACCACATCAACATCCCTCTGGTCTGTTACAACCCCTACCCATCCATCACCGCCCTTGGTCACACTTATCCCTAGATTTTATCACAGGTTTACCACCCTCCAACAGCAACACCACTATTTTCACCATTGTAGATCGTTTTTCTAAAGCTTCATTCCCCTGCCCAAACTCCCTTCATCTAAAGAAACCGCCACTCTCATCATTCAACACATTGTTAGGTTACACGGTATCCCCACTGATATTGTTTCTGACAGAGGTCTTCAATTCATTGCTAGATTTTGGAGAGCTTTTTGTTCACTCATCGGTTCATCCTCAGGTTTTAATCCCCAATCTGACAGAGCGGGCTAATCAACTTATCGAGACTGTTCTCCACTGCCTGTGTTCCCAGAACCCCACTTCATGGAGTCAACAGCTGCCCTGGGCAGAATGTGCCATCAACTCCCATACTTCTTCTTCCTCCCAGATGTCCCCCTTTGAATGTTGCCTTGGTTACCAACCGCCCTTATTCCCTAGCCAGGAGAAGGAGGTGGGAGTTCCCTCTGCCGAGGCTTTCATCCGCCGTTGTCAACGTACTTGGAAACTTACATGCCGCAATCTTCTCCGAGCCAGTTCCTGTATGAAGGAGATTGCTGACAAGAGACGCTCCGAGGCTCCCCATTATCGTTTGGGACAACATGTCTGGCTGACCACCCAAGACATTCCCCTAAAAATGGACTGTCGTAAGCTTGCACCCCGTTTTATTGGACCATTTCCCATCATTAAAATCATCAGTCCCACAGCAGTTAGATTAAAATTACCTTCCACTATGAAAATAATTCACCCCACGTTTCATGTTTCATGCCTTAAACCTCTTGTCATCCACCCGTTATGCCCCGCCCCTGATCCACCCCAACCCCCCCATCTTATTGATGGTGGAGAAGCCTTCACTGTTCGCAAGCTGTTGGACGTTTGCCGTCGGGGTCGTGGCCTCCAATACCTCGTGGATTGGGAGGGCTACGGTCCCGAGGAAAGAAGTTGGATTCCTTCATGATTCATCCTAGATAAGGACTTGATTAAGGACTTCCATGTTGATAGACCTGTGCCTCCTGTGAAAACGCCAAGAGGCATTCCTTAGGGGGGGGGGGGGTACTATTATGTTTTGACACGTTTGTTTTTGTATTTTATTATTTTCTCATAATTACGTTTCATTCACGTCTGTTTCCCCGTCTGTCTTTGTTATTGCACTATTCGGTGATTTCGACTTTACGGTTTTTCTGCCTTATTTTCCTATCTCGTTTACTTCCTTCTTTCTTTCTAACACTCTGTACATAGTAGTTAGGTGTATATACAGTCATGAGAAAAAATTAGGACACCCTATGAAAACCTTTGTCTTCTTCAACATATTCAAACATATGGACATTTGATATTCATTTGAACAATATTGAAAAATTGAGGTAATATAACTAAACAAATACAACTGAAACAAATTATTTTAAAAATGATTGGTAAAATGTGATTAATAGAAATGCAATCTTCTTGTGAGGAAAAAGTTAGGACACCCCCACATTTAGTTCCACTTAAAATGCCTACAATTATAATCAAGAGCACCACATCAGGTGCAAATGTTTAGAACATTGTTACAGAGGATTTTGGAGGAGCCTGTCCTATTTAAACCTCAGACATTTAGTTTGGTTTGCTCTTGATTGTTGAAGTGAGTTGCATCACCATGGCGAGATCAAAAGAGCTCTCTGAGGCCTTCAGAAGAAAAATTGTAGATGCATATGAGTCTGGGAAGGGATATAAAAGGATCTCCAAACAATTTGAAATTAGCCATTCCACTGTCCGGAAAATAATTTACAAGTGGAGAACATTTAAAACGACCCTGGCCAGGTCAGGCCGCTCAAGCAAGTTCAGCCCAAGAGCTGACCGAAAGATGCTTAAAGAAGTCTCCAACAATCCCAGAATGTCATCACGGGACCTACAGGTATCTCTTGCCACAATTGATGTCAAAGTACATGCATCCACCATAAGAAAGAGACTGAAGAAGTTTGCATTACATGGGAGGTGTGCAAGGAGAAACCCCTGCTGTCAAAAAAATCAGGGCAAGACTAAAGTTTGCCAGAGAACACCTAGAGAAAGACCAGTACTTCTGGAACAATGTGCTTTGGACAGATGAATCCAAAGTTGAACTATTTGGGCACAGTAAGAGTAGACATGTTTGGCTTAAAAACCAAGACAGCATTTGAGAACAAGAACCTCATACCAACTGTGAAGCATGGGGGTGGAAATGTCATGGTTTGGGGCTGCTTTTCTGCAGCAGGGCCTGGTCAGCTCACCATCATAGAATCCACTATGAATTCTGTATTGTATCAGAGGGTGCTTGAGGAAAATGTGAGACCATCTGTTCGAAAGTTGAAGCTGAAGCGGATGTGGACCATGCAACATGACAATGACCCAAAACATTCCAGTAAATCTACCAAGGAATGGCTCAAGAAAAATAAATTAAGAGTTATGGAATGGCCAAGTCAAAGCCGGATCTTAATCCTATTGAGATGCTGTGGATTGATTTGAAACTGGCTGTGCATTCAAGACACCCCTCGAACATCACACAGCTGAAAGAATTCTGCAAGGAGGAGTGGGAAAACTTTCTCCCAATCGATGTCAGAGACTTGTAGACAGTTATAAGAAACGTCTAATTGAGGTTATTTCAGCCAAGGGGGCAATACTAGCTATTAGGGCATAGGGTGTCCTAACTTTTCCCTCAGTAGGAATTGGCATTATTGTGAATTTTTCATTAAATAAATGATTACAAAGTTACATTTTCATTGTTTCTTGTTCAATTACATCCCCTTTATCTATAGATATTGTTAGAAAGAAGATACAATATTGACATGTCCATATTTTTAAGAGAATAACTTAATATTTTGGGGGGTGTCCTAACTTTTTCTCATGACTGTAGTACTAACCTACTAATCTACTAACATTAGGGATTTAGATGGCGGAAAGTTCTGATGATTGAGGCCACGGTTGATCTTCTGAGGTTTGGTTGAGTCATCCTAGCGGCCTCTATCATTGTCATGCCATGATTTACGACATGGTCTACAACCATTACTCTGATCTCATTGGAGACTCTTTGCTGTTGCTGCCTCTGTCTTGGTCCGTGGCCTTGTCCTCGACCCCGTTCCCCAACACCTCTTAAACGGGGCCCATGGCCACCTCTCAGAAGGGGTGCTTGTCCCCTGCCATTCCTTTGACCACCACGTCTTCCTCCTCTTCCTCCTCCTGCTTGACCTCTATGGTGCCCACCTGCCTGCTCCATATTGTATCACTATGTTGCTGTGGATGCCACTTATTTATACCCATACCACAAGGTGAAATCAATCATCAGTAACGAATTGGTGTCAATAGTGGTGTCAATCAATCTCGTTATCCTGAAACTTTCTGAACATGGGATATTGTTCCTCAGTTTCCATAAGACTATGCTTTAAGAGTAATGCAACAGTTACTTGTCATTTTGAGCAGTTGTATCATGGGATATTGTTCCTCAGTTTCCATAAGACTATGCTTTAAGAGTAATGCAACAGTTACTTGTCATTTTGAGCAGTTGTATCAATTGATAGTTAGATCATTGTAATGAAATGAATAGACAGTCATCTCAAATGTAATGTGTGAATTGCATTTTGAAATGGTTATTATTGAAATGGTATGATTGATTGATTGATTGATTATACTTTGATGTTAAGTTGTGTCATTTTGAACAGGTGATTTTAGTTCAATGAACAAATGATCTTTGGTTTATATGTATTGTATCCAAGAAATTGGAAAAAGTATTAGAGTTTTGAAAAATGTGCATTTTGATCATTGGTTGTGATTTTTGTGTCTAGAGTTTTGAAAAATGACATCAAGGTTCTGAAACTAGTGCCAAAGCGATTGAAAAAAACTGTAAAATAATATAATATAGTTAAGCAAGTTGTTGATGATATGATGATAATATTAACAAATAATTAATTTCGAAAATGTAAGGCACGGCTGGCTGGACGCTATGCTAAACTGCAGTTCACTAACCAGGATTTTAGGGATCTTACCTGCACTAAGAAACCATACTCCAATATAGGAAATCTTACCTGCACTAAGAAGCCATACTCCAGGGTAGGAATATTCTTGCAGTGGCCTCCCGCCTGGGACGAGAAAAACAGTTCGATCAGCTGCTTGGTGGTAATCTGTGCTCGAGGCCTGGTAGCCGGTACAGCCACGGTCTGATGGGATAAGTGAACACAAAGCATTATGGGAAACAGCGCCCGCCACGGTCTGATGGGTCAAGTGAACACAAAGCATTATGGGAAACAGCGCCAGCCACGGTCTGATGGGTCAAGTGAACACAAAGCATTATGGGAAACAGCACCAGCCACGGTCTGATGGGTCAAGTGAACACAAAGCATTATGGGAAACAGCGCCAGCCACGGTCTGATGGGATAAGTGAACACAAAGCATTATGGGAAACCCAGCCATGGTCTGATGGGTCAAGTGAACACAAAGAATTATGGTCTGATGGGTCAAGTGAACACAAAGCATTATGGGAAACCATGTTGGGCAGGGCAGAGAGGAGGGTTGTGGGAGGTAGGAGCACTTCATGGAGAAGGGATGACAGGTAATACTTTTTTACATTTCTGTCCTGTTTTGTATATTTAAAATGCACAATGTGTGCTTTATTTCAATAAAAAAATGCTAGTGAAAAGATATAGCCTGCGCATATCAACGTAGTAATACCACTATGGCTACTACTACTAATAATAATAATAACAACAACTTTGTTCGTATAGCTATTTTCAAGCACTTTTCATACGAGACAATAAAATAATAAATAAATACATAAATGAAATGAAAACAAATACTTTAAAGAAATGACAGAAGCAAAGTAAAAAAAAAAACACAGGTACATTCAGTGATTTAACTACTCTAAGAACAACACGTGAATTATATTTGTATTCGTATTTGGTGGCGGAGTGGGGCGGGGTGGGGCAGGCCAGGGTGGGATGGAGCTGACCTGGCTGTTGGGGGGGTAGCTGAAGAGCTCCCCTTTGGGGTTCTTAACGGTGCAGGAGACTGAGCGGTTCATGAGCCGGGTCACACGCAGCTCCGGTACCGCCAGCTTCCCCTTCAGCCCCGGGTCCTGGGTCGGGGGGTAGCTGGGCAATCTGGGGGAGGGCCAGAGGGACGAGAGACACGCACCAGATTTCTAACGAGATACCAATCTCCAGCACCATTCACTACCAGGATCAACAACTACCCAAATATAGCAGCTACATAGAGCAATTACAAAACACAGCTCGGATAACAAAACTGGAATTGATAATGCAATGTCTACTGCTGTAATAACATCTAATAATGTGGACTATGCCATTAGACAATGTATCAAATTATAAAAGTAGTTATTAAACAATAAAGCAGAGGACAACAAATCTAGAATTGATAAAGCCATGTCTACTGCTGTTAGTAATACAGTATCTAATAATGATTACAGGTTTTTAGTAACGATGCGTTTATATGGTAGTAATAGTGGCAGTGGTGTTAAGGTTTGCGGTGGCAGTGGTGGTAAGGTTTGCGGTTGCGGTGGTGGTAAGGTTTGTGGTTGCGGTGGTGTTAAGGTTTGCGGTGGTGGTGGTGGTAAGGTTTGCGGTTGCGGTGGTGGTAAGGTTTGCAGTTGCGGTGGTACCTGGGCACGGGGGAGAAGATGCTGAGTCCGGCACGGAACTTCTTGATAGTGCCGCCGGCCTTGAACCAGCTGTGCCTCTTCTCCTGCTGCACCTTCAGGAACTCGTTGCTCAGGTGTTTCCACTGCTGTGACGTGAACATGCTGAGGATTCTGGGAGAACGGGGCAGGGCGACAGCAGCACTGTAGCTGTTATGGTGCAGTAGTTTTGGGTTTTAAGCATAAGTTTGACATTTACATATTTACATTACATTTTAGGCATTTATCAGATGCTCTTATCCAGAGCGACTTACACAGTTTACATTTCTTTACATAAGAACATAAGAGCATAAGAATACATAATGATGAGAACGGGCCGTTCGGCCCATCTTGGCTCATCATGTCCTAATCTAAAGAGCATCTAGTACTACATCTAGCCTGGACTTGAATAGCCCGAGCGTTTCTGCCTCTACTACCTGACCTGGCAAGCTGTTCCAGGCATTGACAACTCTCTGTGTAAAGAAAAACGTCCTAATATCTGTCGGAATTTGCCTTTAACTCATTTCCACCTGTGGCCTCTTGTTCTGCTGACCCCACTTATCTTAAAAAATCTTTGGTATTTTACTTTGTTAATCCCTTTTAGGAATTTAAAAACCTCAATCAAATCCCCCCTAAGTCTCCGTTTGCTAAGTTTAAATAGATTGAGTGCCTTAAGTCTATCATCATAACTTTTACCTTTCATACCAGGTATCAGTTTAGTTGCCCTTCTTTGGACTTTTTCAAGAGCTTCAATATCTTTCTTGTAGTGCGGTGCCCAGAACTGCACACAGTATTCTAAGTGCGGTCTGACAAAGGCGTTATATAACATTAATATAACCTCCTTTGATTTATACTGAATACTTCTTGCTATGTATCCCCAGCATCCTGTTGGCTTTTTTCACTGCTGTAGCACACTGCTTTGATGCAGATAGGCTTTGATCAACTACAACTCCTAAATCCTTTTCAAATTGAACACCTACTAACTTTTCTCCTCCCATAAAAATACTCCTGTCTAATGTTTTTATTTCCCACATGCATAACTTTACAGTTAGCAATATTGAACGTCATCTGCCATATATCTGCCCATTTTTGGATTTTGTTTAAATCATCTTGGATTACTTTAGTCGATTCCAAACTGTTTGCCAAACCCCCAAGTTTAGTATCATCTGCAAATGTAACTATTTTGCTACTAATGTCCATATCCAGATCATTTATGTAAATAAGGAAGAGCGGAGGTGCCAGCACCGATCCCTGCGGGACACCACTGCCCACAGCACCGAGGTCAGATTCGGCCCCACCTACTGTTACTCTTTGCATTCGCCCTTGCAGCCAATTTTTAACCCACTGTGAAACTACTCCTACAATTCCTACTGATTTCATTTTAGCAATGAGCCTCTCATGTGGTACCTTGTCAAATGCTTTCTGAAAGTCCAAATATATACCATACAATCCATTTATACAGCTGGATATTTTACTGAAGCAATTCAGGTTAAGTACCTTGCTCAAGGGTACAACAGCAGTGCCCCACCTGGGAATTTAACCTGCAACCTCTGAGTTACAAGCCCAGCTCCCTAACCATTACACTACACTGCCAAGCAGCTTAATAGTGGAAGATTTTGCCCATATAAGCACCTTCTCCTTCAGTTATATAATTTATATTAAGTTATTATTCAGTAAACGCCCTAAAGGGCAAGTTCACCAAAAAAAAGATAATATAATATTGTGCCATATTCATTTGGTTGGTATGCATGCTGAACAGTAAGGAACAGTGGAGACTTTCACTAACACCACTTCTTGGTTAATAAAACCAATAAGTCACCAATTTGGTTCCCAAATACAGCAAAGGAAAGGCACAATAGACTGAAATGCAGATTTTCCTCAATGTTACCCCTGAGGTCACATATATTATATTATATATATTACATATACCTGTTCTCTGAAAAATGACCGGTAATTAACCTCAAAAATACCTCACAGTGATAATTTCCTATGTTCTGCAATTTTAATGGGAACTTGAATTTTCCAGTTAAGACAGTCGGTACAGAGTGTGAAACTAAATAAAAGTGTTGGACACAGTAAGCACACCAACACAATGGGCCTCACACCACTGATTTCAAATCTCTCAGCGTGGCCAAACAAATGCTTTTCTGTTTCTTATTCTGCACTGGGACTACCCAAGGTGGTGCAAGCCAAGGCCTTTGTGGAGAGGCGAAAGGGGCGCTCACTTTTTCAGCTGGAGCCCCAGGCTGAAGCCCTCTTTGTTGGAGGGCTGGAACACCTCCACCGACGGCTCTGTGGAGACAGCAGGAGATGAGATCAGCTTTTGACTGAGGGGTTGTGAGACATTACTGACGTGAAACCACAAGCACAGCTCTGAGATGTTGACTTTATCTTTGAAATGATAAGGCTGTTTAATGCCACAGCAGCTTGTTAGAGCTTAGAGGTCGTGTGACATTGAGAACGTGAGTCTGCGAGCACAGCTGTGAGCTGCTGTTCTACTTCGCGAAGATGGAAAAGTGGAGTTTGTGGATGCTCACCGGGTCCATCCAGGTACTGAGAGAGGGAGAATCGCAGGCGAAGCACGATGGGCTCTGTGCGGATCACCTTCCAGGCGGTCGCCACCTCCTCCTGAGGAGACCAAGTTATACACACGCACACACACACACACACACACAACCACGCAAACACATACGCATACACACACATACGCACGCACGCACACACACACACGCACGCACACACACACATAGATATGCACACATACGCACATGCACACACACACACGCACACACAACCACGCACACAGATACACACACACGCACACACACATAGATACGCACACACGTACACACAGACACACGTACATGCACGTACACACACACAACCACGCACACACACGCACATGCACACAGGCAGGCACACACACAGGCATGCACACACACATGCACATGGACACACACACATATGTGCACACACACACACACACACACACACACACACACACTGTCATTATGGTGTGACCTGACCAAGAACCAATAAGAGCACAGTTTTCTACACACATAGACACAAACACACAAACAAATACAGTACTGTACACATATACACACAAACAAACACAACACTGTACACACACACACACACACACAAACAAACACAGTGCTGTACACACAGTACTGTACACAAATACACACAAACACACTGTCAATTGGCCCCAGTGGCGGTGCCAGGGGGGGGGTTGCCGGGGCTGTAGCCCCGTCAGGAATTTGCATAGCACCGGCGCAGCCCCCTCAAGCATTTCCTTACAATTTTTTCCTTTAAATCAAAATAACTACCAGCCGACAATTATGTTATAATTCCGGGGGTCTTGCGAGACGAGAGTACCTATAACTAGCCTACGTCGTTGCCACCTCGAACATTACATTTAATAGAACTTTTACACGTTATTGGCAAGTTCGACAAAACTGTTGCGCAAAAAATATCAGAAGTGCGAATATGCGAATACTCATCATGATATACAGAACGAGTTAATTGAAATTATGGCAAATATGGTTAGGGAGCAAATAAGTAGTGAAATAGAGGAAGCTGGACTGTTTGCATTGATAGTCGACAAAAGTAAGGACGTCAGCAAAAAAGAACAGGTGTCTGTGGTGGCACGCTATTTGCACAATGATGTTGCACTGGAAGAATTCCTACATTTCCTCCAGCCGATGGATTAGACGCTGATTCGCTTTTAAAAACAATCAAACTTGTCACGTCTCGTGTTCATGTTCCCCGTAATTAGGTGTTTGTAGTTTATTCCATGTTTTCCTTGTAGTCCGGTCCATGTTTTACTTTCGCTCTCTGTTTCCAGTCTCGTCATTGTATTACAGTTTTTTTCAACTGCTAACATGCATTGGTCAAAACTGAAGTCACATTTTCAAAACTCTTCACACAGTCAGCGAACCAGAAGTCTGAACAAACAATTAATCATTTTCATTGCTTTCACAGAAGACCACATTTTCCCAAATATGAACTCCTTTTCTCATTCATTCTCCACCACCCGCAAAACACTTGGACCAAACAATTAATCATTTTTCATTGCTTTCACACAAAACTGCATTCTTTTCTGGGATGACCTGACCAAATGACATTTTCCCAAATCCATGAGTCACTGGTTTGCTTTTCTCATTCATTCTCCACCACCAGTCAGCAAAACATGTGGACCAAACAATTAATCATTTTTCATTGCTTTTTTTCACAAAATGCATTCATTTTTCCAAAATCCATGAACTCTTTTCCTCATTCACTGTTTTTTGCAAAACTGTTTTCAAAACTGTTAAAACGCATTCAAAACAGAATTACGTCACAATGTGTGCAGCACTGTCCAATGATGGTTTGCTGTTACACAAACCACTCATTGGCCCCTACAATACAGAGAGGCTAATTTCTTTTCTGGATGACCTGCATAAATGACTTGTGCCAGCGGAGGAGAGAAGGGCAGGAAACTCCCCTATCTTCATTGTTGTGTGGATAATGTGGCATTCCACCACTCTGCTGCAGTCACAGACTGGTTTGCTGCACATCCCAGGATGTTAGTACTATTCCTGCCTCCATACTCCCCCTCCTAAACCCCATAGAATAGTTTTTCTCTGCGTGGAGATGGAAGGGTGTATGACCACCGTCCACATGACCAGATGTCCTTACTGGATGCCATGAATGTGGGGTGTAGAGACATTTATCCTAAAGACTGCCAGGGTTGGATTAGACATTCCAAAAGATACTTTCCAAGATGCATCGCCAGAGAAGACATAAGATGTGATGTTGATGAGAACTTATGGCCAAATGCAGGAGAGAGGTAGAACTAGAACCCTCACAGTACTGTACAGTATGAGGATTATACTATACATGTTGTTTTTGTGATTATTATTGCAGCCCTGGAATTTCAGGAAATTGCTATTTTTTGTTCCCAACTTTTATTTTTCACAAGTAAATTACTATATGCAGAGATATAGAAAAATAAACGATATTGAAGCAAATTTCTGCATTTCTCATTCATTCTTGTTACATATACTTTAGTACAGTCAATAAAGTGAAAAGGTGTTATTCTTATTCTATAATGAAATACTGATTTATGTGAAAAAATCATTCAAACTTCAGGATAAAAAGTTCATAATTTATGTAATGCCCCTGTTGTTAGTGTTTTTAGGTCAGTGTGTTATGAGTGACAATGTATGCTTTCTGAGTGAGAATTGTTGCCTTGTCGTTAAAAACATACAACCGGCGGCAGAGTTCTTTGAATCAGTGCAGGTGCTGTGCAATATTTTTCCGGGCTCCGTCCCTCATGATCTTTTCCTAAAAAACTAAAAGAAATCGAGCCAACACCTTAGCACTCCCAACCAAAATTTTCTGGCACTGCCCCTGATTGGCCCAGACCCAGGAATAGTCCAATAGTTAAAGAGAGGGAATGTTATCAGGGAATGTTATGACTAGCAATGTCAATAAAATCGACACAATGGGAGACACAAGCAGATAGACATAGAGAGAGAGATGAGGCAACTCACGTCCAAGAAACTAATGTTGATCTGTAAGTCAATGTCCACATCGTCGATCGTCCCATACTCCCTGACAGAAGAGAGGAGGAAGTGAGAGAAGGCAGAGCGTGACTCCACAAAGGCCCGCCTGTGCTTCACAACTCCACAACACAACCAGGGAAATCAAAAAATATCCAGCGTTACAGAAACAATTGTTTGTAATGGATCGCCATCGCTTCGACCAATGATATCAGTTGAACTGCATCTCCCAAGGAACCGAGAACAGTGGTGGAGTTCAGTACCTGATGTTGATGGCGCTCTCCGTGTAGATGTCTTTCACCGCCTCGATGTCGACGTCCAGCTGAGGGTGTCTGTATAGGTCGGCTGCACAGCTTCCCTGCAGTAGGAGTTTAACGCCGTTCATCTCTGGACATCTCCAGTCAAACATGCCACTGCCAACTATTCATAATGACACTACAATATCAAACTAAAACATTCATTTCATTATATTTTAGATTACATCTACTGTTGTTAACAAGGCAGCGGTGTAGTAGAATGGTCAGATAACTGGGCTTGTAACTCAGAGGTTGTGGGTTTGATTCCCAGGTGGGGCACTGCCATTGTACCCTCGAACAAGGTGCTTAACTTGTTTCCAAGGTTATCCAGTTGTGTAAATGGATTGTATGTATAAAAAAAAAAACTGCAAGTTGCTCTGGATAAGAGCGTCTGCTAAATACCTAAATGTAAACATATTGAAGAGCAAAATAAAATATGTGTTAATCTAATGATGTTTTGAATTTGGGCTAGCGTCAGTACTAGTCTTGTTGAATTATTAACTGGTTAGCCTTCCTTGTAAGGCTAATAACTATGAGCTTTTAAAGTGGGCCTTGTATAACTCTGCCCCACTTCCAGGGACGTGCTTTGCTAATAAACCAAGTGTCTGGTTACTACTTCTGACGAATCTCACAACTCTAGCAGAGATTGATCAAATGGGGTTGAGACTATTGAAAGGTTTATTTAGTGATCCTTAGCGATGCAACTGTTGTGTGACAGTGAGCATGTTGCAACTGTGGCGTAAGAGTGACTGAGAAGTGAATATTGTGTGAAGGTGAAGTTTACACTACCAGTCAAAAGTTTTAGAACACCCCCATTTTCCAGTTTTTACTGAGATTTAAGCAGTTCAAGTCCAGTAAATAACCTGAAATGGTACAAAGGTAAGTGGTAAACTGCCAGAGGTAAAATAAAAAGAAAGTTAGGTTGCCAAAACTGAAAAAATTTACATTTCAGAGTCAAAAAAAGGCCCTTTTCAGGGAACAAGTAATGGGTTAGCGTGGGTTAACAGTCACTCTGTGCAAGTCACCGACCCTGGATCCAGCAAAAGAGCCCCAGACCATCACGCTTCCTCCTCCATGTTTGACAGTTGGTGCTCACAGACTGAGGAACCATCCTTCGCCTACCGGGATGGCCTACAAAACCTTTCAAAATGTCAAGATTTCAAATTTTGATTCATCAGTCCATAAGACCTTCTTCCAGTCGTCAGTAGTCCACTGGCAGTGCTTCTCATGGCCCAGGCAAGCCTCTTTTTCTTATTTTGCCATCTTAGCAATGGCTTACTGCCACTTGACTTGTCAAACCTGCAGCTCAAAAGTCTTCCCTCACAGTTGAAACTGAGACTTCTTTACTCGACCAGTGTTAATCTGTGCTGAAGCTGTTGTCCTGTGAACTTGTCTTCTGATTTTGTTGTGGCTTTGGGTCTGCCAGACCTCTTCCTGTCAGAGTTTTACATTTCAGTAAAAACTGGAAAATGGTGGTGTTCTAAACCTTTTGACTGGTAGTGTATATGCTGTGGGCAGCCCAAGAGCTGCACAAGGAAATGGCTGCTGTGGTCCTTCAACAAATGGGAGCAAAATACTACATTTCCCAGCAGGCCACAGTCATACCTGAACAGTCAGGCAATGGGACTAACGACCAGCTGATTTCAAGGTCTTGGGCCTTTCAAGGCCTATTTAAAGTGCTGATTTGGATCACATGAGGAGAGGAGTAGGTACGTGTTTGGAAAAGGAGTTGGTGAGTGTATTGAGAACATGTGAAGTCTTTGAATTAGCCAGGATTTGAAAGAGTGTTTTGGAGGTTTTTTGGTATGAAATTGGATTGTTTGAGGACCCCCTTTGGATTGACTACGGACTGGATTATGGAATTGACCTGGATACGGAACTGGACTTTGGACACTGACAAAATCAGATAAAGATTGCGGACTTTGTTTGTATTCCCCGAATACCCCGCCTTTGTTTTGTAGTGTTTGTCAAGAAGATTTTATTCGTTTAATAAATCTTTATTTTGTTTTGAATACTGCCTCCTCTGTGTTCTTAAACGCCCTCTGCAAGGTCCGTGTGTGTCGCCCAACCCCTGGGGACACCACAATGTGTATGAGCATGATGTGATTGTGTTGTGTCTGTATGGTGAATCTGACCAGGCACAGAAACACAGCCGCACACTGCTAGAGAATATGCTTCTCTACTGAGCGCAAGGCACTTTAACAGAAACGTTTTTGACTTTGATCTATTTATATTTACAGATCTCAAAAAGCACCCTTTGGGAATAGGTTGTACCTTGCAGGATTTGTTTTCTAAAATAGTCCTTTTAGACAGTTCTTCATAGACTGTTTCTGTCTGAAAATGTGGATTTTTGAAGTGACAGTTCAAAAACAGAATCCAGAGTTTCAAACCACAAACACATATTCAACATCAAGCCTGGTGACAAATGGGCATTGCTATTTTGAGTGTCTGCATCTGGAATTGGTGAGCTCTGCGGATCTAAAACTCTCCTTTGCTCAGTGTGATGGAGGTTGGTCTCAGCATCCTCACCTGGATCCCGTACAGGAACTCCGAGTCATTGTCCCCGTCAGACTCCTCCTCCGCCCAAAACTGGCCCTTCATGTCCTGCAGACACATGGATCGTAAAGGCCCTGTCTCTCCCATCTGAATCTCTCTCTCTCTCCCTTATGAATCGCTCTCTCTCTGAATCTGTCCCGGGTTGGTATGACTTAATAAAAAGAGTGACAAGGATCACCCCCAAGTCATGCCTCCACCTCTCTCTCTCTCCTACTCCCTCTCCTCTTCTCTCTCTCCCTATCTTCTACCTCCACCTCTCTCGCTCTCGCTCTCCCTCTCCTCTCCTCTCTCTCCCTCCCCCTCTCTCTCTGTCTACATCTCTGTGCACTTGGGGCAGAGACAAACTTAAACCTTAATTAAACTAAAACCAAAATGTATGTGTGTCTGAGTCTGGTTAAATATATACAAAGGAATAATACATCAATTAAACCCAGAATAGTCTTTGGTTGGCCAGTAACTGCATAAGCAAAACATGTATTATGAGGAGACAGACTTCATTTTGGGATTGTGCCCGCTTTGGGGGACGAGACTAATTGCTTTTTCCTGACATTTTCAACTAATGCAGGGGTGTGGAAATCACAGATTTGGCCACCAAAAAGAGCTTCATGGGTGGTCTAAATATGTTTTGGAGCAAGAAAGTAGAGTCTGAGGGCTGGCGGATAGCGTAGCGTCCGCCCATATTTGGCTGGTCCTGTACGAGTGTGAGCTGCCTAACACGAACCTGGTTCAAAGCCGGTCCGCTTTGCCCCGATCGGGAGCGGACGGCTGTGGAGCACGTAAGTCTCGAAGGTGAGTTCCGTCTCTCGAAGAAGGTGGATTATTGCCGGCCTCAGAGAGTAGCTTGCCCCGTGGAGTCCCAGGGGAGGGTTAATCTAAATGATAGAGGGGTATAATTGGCTTCCAAATTTGGGAGAAAAACGGAAAAAATCTGAAACAAATTCTTTAGAAGAAAAGTCTGAATCCTGTTTATACATTTCCCAAGCAGTCACTGGAATCGTCAGAGGGAATTATCAAAGTTCAAACCCTCGCCGAAAGAGTGTGATGTCAAAAATATTTTCATCAGTTATCTACTTGGTCTATTCAGAGAGAACCTTTACTTGTGAATGCTGCCAGTGATTGTGTTTGTTGCAGGCATTACTCCTGTGGTGAGCAGTCGACGTGGAGTCGATGTGGAAAACTTGATAGAAACAGGTTCACATTCCACTCAGGCGTCAGTTGTCTATACAGAGTCGATGTCCTGAATACACAAGTGTGTATGTCTTCACCTCTCCTCTCTCTCTTCTCCCTCCCCCTCTCTCTCTGTCTACATCTCTGTGCACTTGGGGCAGAGACAAACTTAAACCTTAATTAAACTAAAACCAAAATGTATGTGTGTCTGAGTCTGGTTAAATATATACAAAAGGAATAATACATCAATTAAACCCAGGAATAGTCTTTGGTTGGCCAGTAACTGCATAAGCAAAACATGTATTATGAGGAGACAGACTTCATTTTTGGATTGTGCCCCTTGGGGGACGAGACTAATTGCTTTTTCCTGACATTTTTCAACTAATGCAGGGTGTGGAAATCACAGATTTGGCCACCAAAAAAGAGTTTCATGGGTGGTTCAAATATGTTTTTGGAGCAAGAAAAGTAGAGTCTGAGGGCTGGCGGATAGCGTAGCGGTCTGGCCCATATTTGGCTGGTCCTGTACGAGTGTGAGCTGCCTATCACGAACGCGGTTCAAAGCCTGTCTCTGCCAGACCGGTCGGGAGAGCGGCATTTGGCTGTGGAGCACGTAAGGGCGTCTCCAGAAAGGGGTGAGTTCCGTCTCGAAGAAGGTGGATTATTGCCGGCCTCAGAGAGTAGCTTGCCCCGTAGGTTCGTGGGGGGAGGGTTAATCTACATAAATAGAGGGTATAATTGGCTTCCAAATTTGGGAGAAAAACGGGGAAAAAAATCTGAAACAAATTCTTTAGAAGAAAAGTCTGAATTTGTTTATACATTCAGCAGTCACTGTAATGCGTCAGGGGAATTATGAAAGTTCAAACCCTCGCCCGAAAAGAGTGTGATGTCCAAAATATTTTCATCGATTACTCTACTTGGTCTATTCAGAGAACCTTTACTTGTGAATGCTGCCAGTGATTGTGTTTCTGTTACAGGCATGCATCCTATGGTGACAGTCGACGTGGAGAGTCGATGTGGAAAACTTGATAGAAACAGGTTCACATTCCACTCAGAGCGTCAGCTGTCTACTCTACAGAGTCGATGTCCTGAATACACAAGCGTGCATGTGCCTTCATGAAGATGCAGCCAATGAATGTGTGACATTGAAAGCATATGCCAGTATCCATTTTATATACAGTGTATCTCTCTCTCTCTCTCTCTCTCTCTATATATATATATAGATACATATATTTGTATAAACTCCCCTCTCTGAAACAATGTCAAGTTGTAGACTTGTGCCCTTGCACCAACCCTCAGATTGGCACTTAATTGCATAATTGGTCATGTTCATTTGAGTAATTTCCACTAATTACTGAAAATAGAGTGCCTTGAGAGAGGTGGTGAAAAACACATGCCCTGAGCTATATACTGTATACTATGTGTAGTAATTCGTCAGCTTGACGTAAAGAAGGCTGAAACCCATACCTTTAAACCTATGATTACTCTCAACCCGTTTCCATTTACATTCCTTGATTATCAATCAGGCAGTTCATTTGCTGAATAATCAATACCAAGAGGTATAACTTCCCAATTTTATTTTGTGATAGCATTGTCCTTTACATTACAAAATTGTGTCGTATTTCTGTCGCATCTGCAACTTATCTGAACTTGTGGATAAATCTACACTCTAGGTTCTCGGTGGCCAAATTCAATATCGACTTCGCAAATGTCCATTCATCTAATCTGTGCAGACCAGGCAGTTTTTGTTCATTAAAAAAACATGTTTTCACTGAACCGAAGTTTCGTTTTCTAAGCTTTATTGCATGTTTCTCAACAGGACATAAGCATCCTTCTTCCAGGCACCAAACCCACTGCTGGTGTGCATGGCCAAAAAACTAAATTTTGGTCTCAGTTCTACTGGTTCCAGTGGAAGTTCCAGTGCCGTTTAGCAAACTCAAGACACTTATTTCTGTTGTACATGTGCCTTCATGTGCAGGTAATGTATGGAGCCTCAACGGAGGCTTTTTTCTGGCAACCCTTCCAAAAAATCCATTGGCATGGAGGTGGCATCTTGGACATTCTGTCCCCATGATGCAATAACGGTAGATCTCCAACTGTGGTCCTTGGATTTTTGCTGCGTGGGGGCAAGATACACTTGCATCCTCTACCAGGCAGGTTTACCACTGTTCCAGTGGTTTTAAACTTCTTAATTATTGACCCAATAGGGGAAAGTGGTATCTTTCGTTATTTATTTATTTGTAACTACCTCCTGACTTAAAGGTCAACAACCCTTTGTCATGTTTCTTCTGAGAGTTATTTGCCTTTCCAATGGTGATGGATTACAAAATATCATTTTCAACATTTTTTGACCATATAATATAGCTCATAACTGGTATTGTTTATTTTATAAAGCCTTCTTTGTCAAGGGTGTGAATATGTTTGGATGGTACTGTATGTGTATGTGTATATGTGTGTGTGCATGTGCGTGTGTGCATGTGGGTGTGCGTGTGTGTGTGTGTGTGTGTGTGTGTGTGTGTGTGTGTGTGTGTGTGTGTGTGTGTGTGTGTGTTTGTGTATGTATGTGTATAGTCTGTACTAACAACACCCCAGAAAACTCACAATGTCTTTATATTTATTGTATATTCACTGCATTGACTGTAAAGAGAACAAATGACCACAGCAGTAGATCACGTGAGCGGACAGACTCACCATTGCCATCTGCGCTTTATAGGCGTTACTCAGACACGCGCCAGCGTCACCCACCCATCCCAGCTGTGGCTGTGTGATGGCGGCGCCTCGCAGCGTAGAGTGACAGAACCCACGTGGGTCCTCCTCCTGCTCTTCCTCACTCCTGCCGTTTCCGTGGCAATTCCTGGTGCCTCGCATTCCATGGAAGAAAAACAAAGAAAAACATTCCACTTTATTCTGTTTTTTTTCTTCTTCTTTTATTAAAGGTACAATACAGGCTTTACGTAATATTGTCTAGAGATGACCATGGATTAGCGGACAGCGGAGAACGCAGAATGCAGAAAGTTGCCATCCCTCATCTTCCTCCTAACCGTTGTCTGTTTTCCACCCTTTTCTTAATCACGTGCATTCTGCCCTTCTGTGTATCCTAGCAACAAACCATTTCTGTCTTCTGTCGCCATTTCATTCACTTTGTAGAATGTGTGTGGGAGAGATTCTGCATGAGTTTTTTTAAGTTTTTTTTTGTTTTCTGTTGAAATGTTGTTCTATGATAATTGCACAAACGACATACAGTAGGGTCCAAAAGTCTGAGTCCACTACTTTTTGTGCTAGTTTTTTCATCATTCATCAAAAATGTGGCCTGTAATTACTTCACTATGCTCTGCATAATTACAGACAGCTGCAAAAACTGTTGCAAAGGAAGTGTCCTCCTTCAAGATGAAAGCACCTGCAGTAGCAACAAGAACACATAGAGGACCATATTAATTACGTAAATATCCGGTATTAATTGTTACAAGACCAAAATAACTCACACTGTATATTAGGAGTGTCCATGTATTAAAACTTAAATGTAAAATAAGGTGTCACAACATTTTGAGGAAATGAAAGGCAATGGTGTGCAAACAAAATATTTATAGATATTTCAACTTCATACCATCTTTTCTCAAACAAACATTTTTTAAATTTGCGTCAGTGTTTTATGACATTCTTGAACAAATACCACATGAGTAAAAATGTTGTGTTAGTTTTTGATGAACGATGAAAACAAACAGATCTTGGTAGTGGACTCAGACTTTTGGACCCTACTGTAGATGTTCAGTGATGTGCTTGGCTCTATTTTTAAATATCTGTTTGGACATTGTCATTGGATATTTGACCCACTTGCAACTCTGTACGCATGTGTGTGTTTTGTTTCTGCGTGCATGTCTACATGTAAATCATTGTGTAGCCGTTGATAGTAACGTGCATTTAAAAGGTAATTATTAAAATATTGTAGCGATCCTGCGAGGTCGCTGGTCATTAAAATGTGTGCCCGGTGCATTGTGGGGGAGGCGCTGTTGTGACTTTGAGTGTCTCCCCCGGGTTAACCGTATAAATGTTTAGTTCGATATTTGTGTGTGTTAATTATGAACCCTGTGTTGTGTTAGCTAGCTGGTCGCGGTGTATAAAGTTGGAATCACCGCAACCAGAACGCAGTGTACATAGTGCCATCTCTTGAGTTTCAACGAGAGTGTTCATCATGCCAAGTGTGAAGTGGATTGTTACTTTCTGACTGATGGGGAGATGGGGAGATGGGTTTGGGGGATCTCTTGTGTCCTTTTAGATGGGGAGATGGGGAGATGGGGAGATGGGGAGATGGGGAAGACTTCCATTTTGAGCATCATCCAGTAAGACTTGTTTTGAGCATCATCCGTAGTGTATGGAACACGGATGCTTGCTATTGATATTATCCATAGCTGTGCGGTCTATGGAGCATGGATAATTATTGCTTCCTTTAATGAAGTGGCTACCCGCGTAGTCAGTTTTGCATTCTTACTGGACTCGGACTCCTTCCTTGATACACCACTCAACGCACGCTCGCCACAATAAGTTCTGGCTTCGGGTCAGTCAAGGCAATACGAAATGTCACACTAATGTTTCTATCACCGTATCAAACCCAGTTCATGCCATGTTATTATTTGTTTGCGTGCCAGATGGCTTAATCTCACCACTGCGGTGCACGTGCCGACCGGATGAGCGTGAAATCGCTGAAGCTTCGTTTGTGCAACACCGAGGCCCCAATAAAAGCTTTTCAAATGCCTGTCATGCTTCTGAGGAGCTGTGCGATTTGATAGTTTTTACTCCCCTGTTTAAATCTGTCTTTGAGCACCAGAGCCACTGCTAATTCTCTGACTGCGGCACAGACACGTCTCCTAATGTGCCATATGCTGTTTAGTTCATGCTTCAGTGGCAGCGTATTATGAAACAGGCGCTCAAATAATAAAAGACAAGCGCATACATACACAGTCATACACAAAGCGTAAG